>JANAVB010035017.1:14680793-14965434 GCA_029216955.1 Iris pallida
AGGGTATCAAACATACAAGCAATCAGGGTGTTAACTGGAAAAGATACAGAATAACAAATCATCAAACTGTAGGCAGTCTACCATCCTATAATGAAAACTGGTACTTATCAAAAAAATAAAATAAAGAACTACCAATTATCTATAAGGGTACAGAAAAAAAAATCAAATCAAAGTTAAAGAATGAAAGTCAATTGCATTGAAATCCAATCACAATATATAGGATCTCTTAATCCTGTTAAGACTAAATTGTAAGTTCTAAGGTTATGTGTTCGTGTATGTATGGGTGTATGTGGACATGTTCATATGGTTAGATATAGGCATATGTTGTATGTGAAATATACATGAAGTGTATATGAGGATTTGGGTTTCAAAATAATAGCTATCAAGTTACACTACTCATGGCATATTGGTTAACACAATCTACAATACACAACATATTTACTCATAACATGCATGGCTAACCATATATATATATATATATTTTTCTAACCATATAATTATATATATATATATATACTATATATAAGGAGGAGAGATTTAGTTATGTATCTATATACATTATAATGTATGCATAAACCTATATATATCTATACAGGTATATAACATAATAGAGAGGAAATGTTAGGTTTACATGGCAGTGTATACTAAGTTAGGGTGTATGTGTCCTTGTACAGGGTATAGCTTAGTATTGAAAGGTTAAATCCAGTTTTAGTTCAACATTTACATACAAAATAGAAAATATGCTAACATTTAAACTACTGTAATATTACATAATGCAGTTTCAGATTTTTAGGATTTGAAACATCACAACTAACTCAATGCTCCCAACACATCCTAAACATTATGGAGATGAAACCCTAACATACTATCCATACATTTATCTATCATACATTCAGTATTACATATAAATCTGAAATCGAACTAAACATTGAATCAATAAAAAAATGTTAACATGTATTCGTTTTAGGATTAGAGAAATTTGAACATCAACCAACACCAATATTATCACAACCTACATGTGAATATGAACCTAGATTTATATCCCTACATACCACAATGTATATAGCTCAAATATTACTTTAAAAAAATAAAACAACAAATTGAACTAACATTTGGAATCCAGTATTAGGTTAATATGCACACAATCTTAGATTTGACAATTCAAACACAAAACTCAACCAATTTTTTTTGAATTGAAACCCTATGTATAACATACATGTGTAGTGATGTAAACATAACTAATAACATGAATTTATATTTAAATTATGAATTAAGCTGAAAAAAGCAAGAACCAGAATATTGGGGTTTTGACAATTTAAACATCAACAACATATTAATATGTATTTAGATAGGTTTGAAATCAAAGTGTAGCATGCATACGTATCAGGCAAGTGTTTGTGTCCGCTATATATATATTCTTATGTCCCAATATAAAAATCAAATTCTATATCAAGACCAACATTCAGATTCTTACCAAGATTGCAAAGTAGATGATTGATGTAACCAAGACAATTTTTATTATTATTATTATTATTTAATACAAGAATAATAGCAAGACGGAAATTACGATAAAATCTGTTCTGCTTATCTGTTTAAAAGGAGGAACCATTTTGAAATCAGAGCTATAATATCAAATCCAAGATAAGGTCTAACAGAAATCATCAATTCATTATATTAAGAAGAAATTCATAGTAAGAAGTTACACAAAGGTTTATAAAAACAGCTAACCTACTCCTAAGTTAAATAATGAGCAGCAAAACAAAACAAACAAATAATAATTCTTTCTTTTTTTTGAAGGACTGGAACAAAAGTAGAGAAAATATGTTCAAAAACATTTAAGGTACAATCTGATAATCATATGCGTCTATCCAAAATCATGGTACTCTAAATCCTCGTCATACTAGTAAGCAAGGCTACGATAATCACAGAGTCCTCGACTTAGGCACATACCTCTAGAATTATGGTATTTAACGTTTTCGCGATGCCGCTAGCTTGGCTGCAAAAATCTTAAATTTCCACAACCCGAGAAATATATCCAAAATCAGACTATATGTCCTCACCATGCTGGCTAATGTGACTATAAAAGACTAGATTCCAAAACTTAGATGACCTAGCCCATATAATTTCATCTTGACAAAAATTAAATTAAATCAACAATGAATACCCAAAAATCAAATTTATTAACGAACATCAAGATTCAAAAATGAACAAAAATCCTTCAAATCATATAACTACAAACTCGGATGCTATAGCTAACATCAAGATTCAAATTCAACAATCATCCATCAAAATTAATAAATACAAACTCAAATTCAACAATAATCCATCAAAATTAAGTTCAACAACAGAAAGTAAGGATAAATCAAATCAAGGAAAGAAGAGTTTTTAAATCGAAGTTGAAATAAGATTCTCAAGGATCGTCCCAGGAATCTCTCAAGGGATCCTAACTGTGATTGAGTACCTTCAAAAATATATCCTAATCCTAGTGCAGGCTGTAGTGGTACTCTAGTTCGAATACCACTACACAAATTTGACCTGCATGGGCCACCACTAAAAACGTGTCACGATCCGCACCCTAGAGTAAGGGCACGAGAAGTGGGTACGTCCAGCCTACGTCGCAGTGTCGGCGGTAGAACGCTGTCCTAGGTCACAATATCTAACAATATAATGCTAAGCAGTTTATACTTCCCGAATAGGGGTGACATAGCAGAATGTAAATTCAATCACATCTAAGGTAGAGCATAATGGAAGATAGATAAAACATAAAATCCAAAAGAGATACAGCAGATAGAAATCTAAGTGTCTAAGATACACAAACCCAGAAATATATCTCAAAGCTCAAATACAGTAATCCATAAATACAACTAAAGACAACTGAAAATAAGCTATAAGCAAAACCCTAGCTATCTATACAACCTCTACTGTGTCTCCTCTAGGCTAGCAGGCAACCTCCAGGTTATCTGTAAAATTTATCAACAGGTCCAGTCAGGACAAGAGCGAGCACAATACATCTCAACAGTTATAGCAGATTAGAAAATATAAACATGCAGTAGAGTAAGATACAGGATCTGAAAGAAATACAGTACGTAAACAGAGAGAGAACTGTAAAAGAATATCTACTATAAATAGAGAACTAGTAGTGGCTAGTGATGTAGAGTACAGGTTAGCACATGTGAACAAAACAGATTTGTACATGATCTACACTAAAGAGTTTCACATGATCTACACTACTATGGAATTATTCATATGACTACTAGCACTCCTCCGTTTTTTCCAATCAATACACAAGGATCTAAGCAGGTTAGGTTATTGTACATGATATCATATGCGGGCCCATGATAGGGTACACATGATAGTATACATGAAGGTTCCGTGAACATGAGAGTACATGATTCACAGAAGAGTACATGTATGGTGAAAGTACAAAGAGTACATGATGTCAACCCCTGATTTTCAAATTTATTAAACTAGTGTTAATTAATTATTAAATGTCATTATTGGGTTTAAAATAATTTAATATGATTTTAGGAATTTTCTAGAATTTTTAAATGAATTTTTAATGAGTTTTAAATACAAAAATATCATTTTGTTATTTATTTAAATGTTTTAGTAGCATTTTGTAATTTTTTGAATTGTTTTAATAGTGTTTTGTAATTATTAGAATTGTTAGTATATCAGTTTGTAATTAAAGAAATGCTTTTAAATAGAAAATGCAAATTCTGTTTTGCATTTTCTCACTAATAATTCAATTGTGCAAATTCCTAAACCTAGAGGACCCTAGTGCTAACTACCCGAACCCCCCCGACCGAACTCACTCTCTCTCCTCTGACTCTCACCCACCCCCGACGACTGCCCGACCGCCACGACCGGCTGCCCCCAGCCAAACCCGGCTGCCCCGACCGCCTTAACTCCCCCTATAAAAACCCCCTCTCTCCCCTGACCTAAACCCTAACCCTAATTTCTCACCACAAGCCACCGACGACCCCCTTCTTCCCCGACGAAACCACCAACCCTAACCCTACTCCGACGAGCCTCGCCCAGCCCCACCGTCGACTTTCGCCGCCCCCAACCACCATCAGACGACGCGCGATGACGAGGCGACCCCAGCGCCACCGGAGCGCCACCGTCCCGACCACTTCTCCGCCGTCGAGCTCCTTCGAAGACCCTCCAATCGTCGGACACGTGAGTAGCGGGATCCGATTCGTGTCGTGCGTGTCTCGTCTTCACACACGAGACTCGCCAGGACACGACAAGCTCTGTGCTGTGGTCGGACACACGAGACTGAGCTCGTACGTGTCGTGCTAAGCGAGGACACGTTGATACCTGTGTCCTTAACTGTCAGGACACAGGACAGTTATTTATTTTTTTTATTATTAATCTAGCCTAACCTAAATAAAATAAACAAAACTTTAACTCTAACAAACCAGCGGACTGACCCCCTGGTCAGCCCGACCCGATTAAAACCCCCCCCCCCCCCCCCCCCCCCCCGCGCTGTGTAGGCCTGGGTTCGAGCTCCCCCTTCTGTTTTCTTTTCTTTTGTTTGTATATATATATATATATTTATATATATATGTATATATATATATATATATATATATATATATATATATATATATTAGTATATATGTATATATGTATATATGTATATACTATTTTTTTCAGTATTTTATATATATGTATATATTTTATAGTTAGTAAATTTTGTATATATATATATATATATATATATATATATATATATTTATATATATATATATATATATATATATATATATATATATATATATATATATATATTATGTATATATGTATATATTTTCATGTATATATATATTAATATATATACACTTTATTATTAAGTATTTTCCTATATATGTATATATTTATACATATATATATATATATATACTTTATAAATTAAGTATTTTCCTTACATATATATATGTACTTTTAAAACATATGTATGTATATTTTTAATATGCATAACTCTACCTTATTTAAATAATAATATTTATTCTGCCCTATTACCAAATTATATTTTTGGTGTATTTAAATTACTGCAACCATTTGGTGTCCAAGCCTAGCATGGGTATTTGGGCCCAAATGTGTTTTCACACATTCAAGACCTGTACAAGTCATATTGGACTTGATTCATGGCCTTGGGTCCTGTATTTGAACTTTGGTTCAAATTATATACATGGACAAAATACGCAGATAATTAATTATTGTGTGCAATGCTGTTTTTGATTTTCTAAAAATACTTATAGTACTGCTAAAATTATGGAAAAATAGTTTTTAGATACTATGTTAAGTTAGCTAATTTAGTATAATTTTTGTAGTATTTAAATTACTGTTTTGCCACTAATTTGGCATATGAAACCAAAAACTCATTTTCTGTACACTTAGGAAAACTGATTTTTATAAAATATTTGTACTGGTTAATAAATTCCAGAAAAATTATAATAAATTCCTATGATTAACAAGGATCACTTTGGTACTTTACTTTAAACAAAACTAGGCTTTTTGTCTACTTTAAAAATTGTTAGATCACAATGGACTTTTGATTTATTTATTGATTAATTACGACTTGTAGCTTTTTGTGTTATTTTGAGTTTTAGCCGTGTTGAACCTCACCCCTCACTAGTGTAAAGACCCTAGAAAGTTAGCTAAAGTAGTGTGTCACTCCACATTGGTCTCCTAAGCTAAAATCATCATTTTGGCTAGGTGCCCAGTCACAAGTCGTGTCGCACCAATTAGTGTCCTAGTGTTTTAGCTTAGTGTAAAAACTAAGTTATTATATTTACTTCTACAACGACGAGTTATCGGACATCCATAGCACTGTTATCGCAGCTTATTTTGTTTTGCTTTGCTAGAGGCAAGTATTTTCTACGAACTTTACATATTGTCACATAAATGAACTGCAAACTCCACCATGTTAAATGCTGATCCTTGGGGTAGCAAGTTAGATCTCTACATGTTGTACTTCCAGTTACTACCATGCTTAGAACAGTTTTTATGTATCTCTCACATGATAGAATATGGGTTATGGGGAAACTGATAGTAGTGTACGTGATCATATCCCCCTCTACAGTACCGAGCAAAGTTTTATTTTATATGTTACTACGCCGTAGGCCTTTATCTCAAAGCTGTATTTATGCGTATGTACATCTACTGCCTTTACACTTGTACGTATGTACATTTCATTATGTGCCCCAGCATATTGTACATCTATTGACCGATCACGTACCTACTACAGTTTTAAACATTACATATACATCTGTCTCTATGACATATGTGTCCTTGCCATGATAGACTATGTGATGCCATGCTTTCCAGTTATTCCTCTCATGTTCATTTCTATGTTTCATATGCTAGTTTGCTAGATTTAGTACTTGCTCCCGTCCTGACAGGATAACGTTGTAGGTGTCCTTATTGAGGAGGAGTTACTCTGCGACACATATTATGGGGTTACTGCCGAGGACCCGACTCTGCTTTACGAGGATGTTCCTGCAGGGAACCTCGCCTAGTTGTCTTTTGTTTACTTAGACTTTTGAGAGTAGACATGTATTAGACTATATCTTTTTGTAACTGGACATGTATCTAGTTTTACTTTACAGTTCACTTGTACTTGGACATTTCACTATATACGATGACTTTTGTGTTTGGAGCATTTATGATTCTTCTTCGCTTATAGAACTGTTAGCACATTTTAGTCTTATCCTGTTGTCTTTAGAACAGCTTACTACGTTTTATCTCAACGTAGGCTGGGCATGACCTGGCCCAACAATTTGGGTAGCGGGTCGTGACATGTTTTTAGTGGTGGCCCATGCAGGTCCTGATTAAACTGTTTGGTTACGTTATTGTACCAAGCATGCCTGCAATTAGGAACTTAAGGTAATTAGACAACATTAGGAAAGACGCTTAGAACACTTAGAGGAATGCTAGGATTGCAACATAGGAAATACATCACATGTTTCCTATTATAATTAGATTTTTTTGCATATGATTACTTACTTTAAATAAGTCCTTATAAGTCTTTTTATGTATAATTTAGATGGTGCTTACTCGTTCATCCCAGTATGTTACCCCCGAGAATGGGGCCCTCCATATCCATTCAGCTGACCAGTTGACTGATGCATCTCCACCTACCACTTTCCCCCACTCCACAGATCCACAAACCCAGATACCACAACCACCTTCCACATCCCAGGCCCGGCAGGACCCAATACTTCTACCACCCCCTATCACTATACCCACCCAGGCTTCCGTCACACTCGACGGGACCCAGCTGCTCATACTGATCCAGGGGTTCCTAACAACCCATCAGGAGCAGACTACCCTACTCCGCCAGAGCATGGAGCATTCTGAGGGATGTCCCATGGTCCCACCACATGTAGAGCTACGACAGAGAGCGGGGACAATCAAGGACTTCATGGGTCTAAATTCTAAGGAGTTCTCAGGGACTGAGGGCATAGTAGTAGCTGATGACTGGCTAGATTCGGTAGAGAGGAAGCTTCTGGGAGTTAGGATGCCGGATGACCTTCAGGTCGAGGCAGCAGGATTTCTGCTGATAGACTTAGCAGGAGTCTGGTTCTGGAATGAGCCGTTGTTCGCGAGAGGTAGAGCCACTTGGGACCAGTTCAAGACCCAGTTCAAGAAGAAATTCTTCTCGACTACTGCTAGAGTAGCCATGGGGCTACGATTCCAGAACATCCAGCAGGGGAACCGTTCTGTTGATGACTATGCGGCAGAGTTTAGTCGCCTGAGCCGTTTTGCTCCTAGTCTGGTTGCTGATCCAGAGGAGATGACCAGTAGGTTTTGCCATGGTCTAGTTCCTGACATTGGCATCCTTATAGTGGTGAACGGTACGACTGACTACTACCAGAGCCTAGAGTTCGCCCGGAGTATAGAGGAGCGTCTTCTGTCATACAAGAGGCCGGCTTCTGTACATCATGAGGGACCGTCCAAGCGTCAGGCTTTCCAGCAGAGAGCACCGACGCCACCCCAGCAGACTTACCGTCCCCCTACACCACATCATCAGACCCCGCCAGTTCGAGCCCCGGGACCCCGACAGCAGCAGCAGCAGAAGGGAGCTATATGTTCTTTCTGCGGAAGACCAGGTCATGACTTTGCAGTCTGCAGAAAGAGGTTGGGTCAGTATTTGGCTTGTGGGTCTGCCACCCATTAGCTTCGAAACTGCCCAGCGGCGAAGCCTAGAGGATCGCTCCCGACTCAGCAGCAGAGGTTTGGACAGCATCTGCAGCAGCAGAAGGGACCTCAGGGGAAGGTCTATAGCCTAGCCCTTGAGCCGAAGCCGGAGCAGGTTTCGGAGCCGGATTACTTAGCTGACGTTATTACAGGTCATGTTTATTTGCATACTTTTCTAGCTCTATGCTTGTTTGATTCTGGTGTATCTCATAGCTTCCTATCATTAGAGTTTATGCATAAACATCATCTAGTAGCTACACCTACTACGGAGATTAGTAGAGTGATGACAGGAGGAGGACTAGTGCCTATTAGAGCTAGCTATAGATGCTCTATTATGATAGCCGGGAGAGAGTTCGAGGGGCGATTCTTTGTGATGCCACTCCCCAGTTATGATATCATATTGGAGATGGACTGGCTTAGCTATGCCCATGCATCTATAGACTGTCATGAGGGTAGTATTTTG
Organism: Iris pallida; assembly: GCA_029216955.1. Lineage (NCBI taxonomy): Eukaryota > Viridiplantae > Streptophyta > Magnoliopsida > Asparagales > Iridaceae > Iris > Iris pallida. The sequence goes on from JANAVB010035017.1 coordinate 14,689,465, forward strand.
TTCAGTCCCCCAGGCACAGCACCATTCAGTGTTAGGAGGACAGGGCCGGAGATCAGCCTAGAGCCGAACTGTTGTGCGACAGTCGGGGACGCAACACCGCCACACCCTATCATTAGGGAGTTTATGGATGTATTCCCAGAGGATCTTCCAGGACTTCCGCCTGACAGAGATGTGGAGTTCACTATAGATTTAGTGCCGGGTTCATCACCAGTATCCCGGGCTTGCTATAGAGTGAATCCCAAGGAGGCCATAAAGATGAAAGAGCAGATTGATGACCTGTTAAAAAAGGATTTCATTCGATCCAGTGCTTCTCCATGGGGAGCACCAGTGCTCTTTGTGCCTAAGAAGGATGGTACAGTCCGGTTATGTATTGACTACCGAGCCTTGAATGCCATCACTATCAAGAACAAATATCCTCTGCCCAGGATAGATGATTTGTTCGACCAGTTGAGCGGGGCGAAGGTGTTTTCTAGGATAGATTTGAGATCCGGGTACCACCAGGTGAAGGTTAGGCCAGCAGACATCCAGAAGACGGCGTTCAACACGAAGTACAGACAGTACGAGTTTCTGGTAATGCCATTTAGTCTCACAAATGCGCCAGCTGTCTTTATGAATTTGATGAATAAGACATTTTACCAGTATCTGGATAAGTTCGTCGTAGTGTTTATCGACGACATCCTGATATACTCGAAGACGCCAGAGGAGCATGCAGAGCACTTGCAGATAGTTTTGGGGATTCTGAGGCAGGAGAGATTGTTTGCCAAATTGCCGAAGTGCGAGTTCTTTTTATACCGAGTGGAGTTTCTCGGCCATGTAGTCACTGGAGATGGAATATCGGTGGATCCCAGGAAGATTGCTGCAGTTGAGACATGGAAGGCTCCGACGTCAGTTTCAGAGATCAGGAGCTTTCTGGGTTTAGCAGGCTATTATAGAAAGTTCGTCCAGGACTTTGCTAGGATAGCTGAACCCATGACGAAGCTGACACGGAAGGACGCAGAGTACATTTGGTCAGAGGACTGCCAGACAGCATTTGAGGAGCTGAAGAGGAGGCTGACGACCGCTCCAGTTCTGACTTTACCTTCAAGTTCTGGAGGTTTCACCATATACAGTGATGCTTCTGGAAAGGGGCTAGGATGTGTCCTACAGCAGCATGGAAAAGTGATTGCTTATGCATCTAGGCAATTACGGACTCATAAGAGGAATTATCCTACCCATGACCTAGAGTTAGCTGCGGTGATCTTTGTACTCAAGTTATGGAAACATTACTTATACGGAGAGCGTGTGGAGATCTTTACTGACTACAAAAGCTTGAAGTATGTGTTCACACAGAAAGAGCTGAACATGAGGCAAAGACGATGGTTGGAGTTGATGAAGGACTTCGACATCGATTTACAGTATCACCCCGGGAAGGCAAATGTGGTGGCGGATGTGCTGAGCAGGCATCCGATGGCATGGTACCTGATGATTGATCGGCATTTGCGAGAGGATCTGGAGAAGCTCGGTATCGAGCTAGTTCGGCCAGGATCAGTGATATAGATGATGGCGCTTGACATTCAGTCAGGTTTGATGGAGCAGATCCGGGAGGCACAGTCTACAGATGAGAGCCTTCGCAGACTTCGACCCCAGGCATTAGCTGGATTGCTGGATGACTTCACTATAGCAGAGGATGGATCCCTAAGGCATGGCAGCCGATTGTGCGTGCCGAAGGGAGAGCTGGTAGAGGCAGTCTTGCAGGAGGCGCACCGATCGAGATATTCTATTCACCCTGGTGCTAACAAGATGTACCGTGACTTGCGGGAACATCTTTGGTGGCACGGGATGAAGAGGGATGTATCACGTTTTATCTCGAGATGTCTAGTTTGCCAGCAGGTCAAGGCGGAGTGCCAGAGGCCAGCTGGGTTGTTGCAGCCGTTATCCATTTCCGAGTGGAAGTGGGAACATATTACGATGGACTTCGTTTCAGAGCTTCCTCGTTCCCAAGGAGGGAAGGATGCCATCTGGGTCATTGTAGATAGGCTGACGAAGTGTGCGCACTTCATACCCTTCAAGGTAGGGCTTTCCATTGAGAAGTTGGCGGAGCTATACATGCAGCAGATAGTTCGCCTACACGGAGTGCCGGTGAGCATCGTGTCAGACAGAGACAGCAGATTCACATCCCACTACTGGAGGAGCTTGCAGGAGGAGTTGGGCAGTAGGCTCAAGTTCAGTACGACGTACCACCCACAGACAGATGGGCAGTCCGAGAGGACGATACAGACACTAAAGGATATGCTGAGGACCTACGTGCTGGACTTCGGAGGATCATGGGAGAGCCATCTACACTTGGTAGAGTTTTCATACAACAACAGCTACCAGGCCAGTATTGGTATGTCTTCTTTCGAGGCGCTATATGGACGACGATACCGCACACCGATCTTTTGGGATGATGTCGGAGACAGAGTTATGCTTGGGCCGGAGATGATCATGGATGCAGCAGAGAAAGTCGGGATGATCAGAGACAGGCTCAGAGTAGCTTAGGATAGGCAGAAACACTGGGCTGATGCTAGACGCAGACCGATGGAGTTCGCAGACGGTGATATGGTGCTAGTGAAGATATCACCTACTCGAGGGACGATCCGGTTCGGACGAGAAGGGAAGCTGAGCCCCAGATACATCGGGCCATTCGAGATACTTGGCAGGATCGGAGAGGTAGCTTACAGGGTTGTACTTCCACCCAATCTAGCAGGAGTTCACGATGTCTTTCACGTATCTCAGCTGAGAAGATATGTTCCAGACCCCAGTCATGTGCTAGATCACTCAGAGTTGGAGGTCGGACCGAGCCTTACAGTTTCTGAGCAGCCAGTGGATATATTAGACAGGAGAGAGAAGAGGCTGAGGAACAAGGTTATACCCCTAGTACGAGTAGCTTGGAGCCGTCACTCCCCAGGTGAATCTACTTGGGAGAGGGAGTCGGACATGAGGGAGAGATACCCTTGTTCGATCCAACCGCTGCGAGGGAACCACCCGTTCCCGCTTGATACCTTAGAGGTTAGTTTCAATCATAGCCTTAGCCATTGGTTGCATTGCTTGCTATGTTAGAATATCGTCGGGTCTTCAATCCTTGTGAATTTCGAGGATAAAATTTTTCAAGGAGGGAAGACTTGTCAACCCTTGATTTTCAAATTTATTAAACTAGTGTTAATTAATTATTAAATGTCATTATTGGTTTTAAAATAATTTAATATGATTTTAGGAATTTTCTAGAATTTTTAAATGAATTTTTAATGAGTTTTAAATACAAAAATATCATTTTGTTATTTATTTAAATGTTTTACTAGCATTTTGTAATTTTCTGAATTGCTTTAATAGTCTTTTGCAATTATTAGAATTGTTAGTATATCAGTTTGTAATTAAAAATGCTTTTAAATAGGAAATGCAAATTCTGTTTTGCATTTTCTCACTAATAATTCAATTGTGCAAATTCCTAAACCTAGAGGACCCTAGTGCTAACTACCCGAACCCCCCCCCCCCGACCGAACTCACTCTCTCTCCTCTGACTCTCACCCACCCCGGACGACTGCCCGACCGCCACGACCGGCTGCCCCCCGCCAAACCCGGCTGCCCCGACCGCCTTAACTCCCCCTATAAAAACCCCCTCTCTCCCCTGACCTAAACCCTAACCCTAATTTCTCACCACAGCCACCGACGACCCCCTTCTTCCCCGACGAAACCACCAACCCTAAGCCTACTCCGACGAGCCTCGCCCAGCCCCACCGTCGACTTCCGCCGCCCCCAACCACCATCAGACGACGCGCGGTGACGAGGCGACCCCAGCGCCACCGGAGCGCCACCGTCCCGACCACTTCTCCGCCGTCGAGCTCCTTCGAAGACCCTCCAATCGCCGGACACGTGAGTAGCGGGATCCGATTCGTGTCGTACGTGTCTCGTCTTCACACACGAGACACGCCAGGACACGACAAGCTCAGTACTGTTCTCGGACACACGAGACTGAGCTCGTACGTGTCGTGCTAAGCGAGGACACGTTGATACCTGTGTCCTTAACTGTCAGGACACAGGACAGTTATTTTTTTTTATTATTAATCTAGCCTAACCTAAATAAAATAAACAAAACCTTAACTCTAACAAACCAGCAGACTGACCCCCTGGTCAGCCCGACCCGATTAAACCCCCCCTCCCCCCCCCCCCGCTCTGTGTAGGCCTGGGTTCGAGCCCCCCCCCCCCTTCTGTTTTCTTTTTCTTTTTGTTTATATATATATATATATTTATATATATATATGTATATATATATATATATTAGTATATATGTATATACTGTTTTTTTCAGTATTTATATATATGTATATATATTTTATAGTTAGTAAATTTTGTATATATATATATATATATATATATATATATATATATATATATATATATATATATATATATATATATTATGTATATATGTATATATTTTCATGTATATATATATTAATATATATACACTTATTATTAAGTATTTTCCTATATATGTATATATTTATACATATATATATATATATATATATATATATATATATATATATATATATATATATATATATATATATATATATACTTTATAAATTAAGTATTTTCCTTACATATATATATGTACTTTTAAAACATATGTATGTACATTTTTAATATGCATAACTCTACCTTATTTAAATAATAATATTTATTCTGCCCTATTACCAAATTATATTTTTGGTGTATTTAAATTACTGCAACTATTTGGTGTCCAAGCCTAGCATGGGTATTTGGGCCCAAAGGTGTTTTCACACATTCAAGACCTGTACAAGTCATATTGGACTTGATTCATGGCCTTGGGTCCTGTATTTGAACTTTGGTTCAAATTATATACATGGACAAAATACGCAGATAATTAATTATTGTGTGCAATGCTGTTTTTGATTTTCTAAAAATACTTAAAATATTGCTAAAATTATGGAAAAATAGTTTTTAGATACTATGTTAAGTTAGCTAATTTAGTATAATTTTTGTAGTATTTAAATTACTGTTTTGCCACTAATTTGGCATATGAAACCAAAAACTCATTTTCTGTACACTTAGGAAAACTGATTTTTATAAAATATTTGTACTGGTTAATAAATTCCAGAAAAATTATAATAAATTTCTATGATTAACAAGGATCACTTTGGTACTTTACTTTAAACAAACTAGACTTTTGTCTACTTCAAAAATTGTTAGATCACAATGGACTTTTGATTTATTTATTGATTAATTATGACTTGTAGCTTTTTGTGTTATTTTGAGTTTTAGCCGTGTTGAACCTCACCCCTCACTAGTGTAAAGACCCTAGAAAGTTAGTTAAAGTAGTGTGTCACCCCACATTGGTCTCCTAAGCTAAAATCATCATTTTGGCTAGGTGCCCAGTCACAAGTCGTGTCGCACCAATTAGTGTCCTAGTATTTTAGCTTAGTGTAAAAACTAAGTTATTGTATTTACTTCTACAGCGAGGAGTTACCGGACATCCATAGCACTGTTATCGCAGCTTGTTTTGTTTTGCTTTGCTAGAGGCAAGTATTTTCTACGAACTTTACATATTGTCACATAAATGAACTGCAAACTCCACCATGTTAAATGCTGATCCTTGGGGTAGCAAGTTAGATCTCTACATGTTGTACTTCCAGTTACTACCATGCTTAGAACAGTTTTTATGTATCTCTCACATAATAGAATATGGGTTATGGGAAAACTGATAGTAGTGTACGTGATCATATCCCCCTCTACAGTACCGAGCAAAGTTTCATTTTATATGTTACTACGCCGTAGGCCTTTATCTCAAAGCTATATTTGTGCGTATGTACATCTACCGACTTTACACTTGTACGTATGTATATTTCATTATGTGCCCCAGCATATTGTACATCTATTGACCGATCACGTACCTACTACAATTTTAAACATTACATATACATCTGTCTCTATGATATGTGTCCTTGCCATGATAGACTATGTGATGCCATGCTTTCCAGTTATTCCTCTCATGTTCATTTTCATGTTCATATGCTAGTTTGCTAGATTTAGTACTTGCTCCCGTCCTGACAGGATAACGTTGTAGGTGTCCTTACTGAGGAGGAGTTACTCTGCGACACATATTATGGGGTTACTGCCGAGGACCCGGCTCTGCTTTACGAGGATGTTCCTGCGGGGAACCTCGCCTAGTTGTCTTTTGTTTACTTAGACTTTTGAGAGTAGACATGTATTAGACTATATCTTTTTGTAACTGGACATGTATCCAGTTTTACTTTACAGTTCACTTGTACTTGGACATTTCACTATATACGACGACTTTTGTGTTTGGAGCATTTATGATTCTTCTTCACTTATAGAACTGTTAGCACATTTTAGTCTTATCATGTTGTCTTTAGAACAGCTTACTACGTTTTATCTCAACGTAGGCTGGGCATGACTCGGCCTAGCCCAACAATTTGGGTAGCAGATCGTGACACATGATGAAAGTAAAATACACATGACACAATGTACCCGATGCTCCCGAGGGGGATAACATCGCATGAAGAGATCCATATAGTACTAATCCGTGATAATGTCGTGACAGTATCAAGTAAGGTAATCTAAAGCAGGAATATAATTCTAAGCAGGATATGAAATGATCAGAGAATGTACTCGCCTGGTATCCTGAATGTCCGAAGAGAATATACTGTCCGAGGGGTGGTGTCTGTCTCCTATAGAATAGTACAAGTCACAACAAGTCTAAAATAAGAAAATAGACTGCTACAATGCATCCACATGAAGTTTGGGGTCAATCTAGGCTAAAGTCAACCTTTGGTCAACTCTAGTCAACTAGACTAGTCAAACTAGGTCAACTAGGTCAAACCTAAACCAAACAAGTCTATACTAGTCTAACTAGTCTATTCTAGGCCTAATCAAGACTAAACAAGTCTAACTAAACTCTCACTAGGCAAACAGACACACCATAGGCTAAGAGCCCTAGGCTATAGGCTATATCATGCCTAAACCAAACCACAAACACATATACACATAACAATTATATATATATATATATATATATATATATATATATCTAATATATTTTAGTACACTCATAACATATAGGCTACATATATGTACATCCCACATATATATATATATATATATATATATATATATATATATATATATAAATATATATACATCACTATTCACATATTCATATACATAGATATATATGGGAAAGCTATATATATAGGCACATACATATATATATAGAGAGAGAGATAAAGAGAGGTAAAAGAGTAAGTGAGTATGTGTGTGTTTGGCATGTGTGTGAAAGGATATGTGTTAATGTTCTAAAATTTAGTGATAGTTAGGTGTATGTGACATGGGATACATGGTGTCAAAGGGTGTATGAATGCATATGTGTAAAAGGTTATAGGTTAACTCAGTTTATAGAAATATATACATACATACTTACCTTGTATACATGCATACATACATATCATGTATATTACATTTACATGATACATACATGTATACTTCTATTATAATATACTTACATTCATGCATATTAGATACTTGTATTTATATTAACATATTGCAAACATTCATTTTATTCATGCATCTATCATTACCTACATGTTTTATACATATGCATACATTGTATATTCATATCATTTCATACATTAACATAGAGACATACAAACATGCACACATCATATATTTCATACCTTGCATTACCTTACATATTATGTTATATATTATCATTCATTCCTTTCATATATTACATTCTATATTACCTATATACATGTATTTCCTCCATTCATTCATGCTTGCATCATATACTCTACATTACCATACATATTATCATTATATATTGCATTACATTATTTATACATTATGCATTCATATCTATCATTACATGTATATCTTGCATTCATATCTTGCATTCATTATATATTTTCATGCATACATTATATATCACTCCTTCATTCATGTATTTATGCATTGCTTACATACATTACATTGATTGTATTCCTACATGCTTGCATTCAACCATATATATATATTAATTTAAAGAGAATACATATCATATATATATCATTTCATTCATCTAACATATCATGCATTACATACTCTATATTCATTTAATATCCATACTACATAGGCTCATAGGTTACACAAAATGCATATATCGTATAATCACTCTTCTACTTAAAACTAATACTGTACCAATTGGGCATTCACTAAATTCTAGAATTAAAGTATGTCGTAGCCCTTTGTGTTAGCTTTCCGAAACTTTAAACGGATCGCATTTTTGTGTCCGGAAGCTCCCGAAATCACGAAAATACCGAAACACGTTCGTCTTTCGTACAGCTGACACTCAAATAATTCTACAGAAATTTACAGAAAGAATTTGGCTTATTAAAATATATATTTGGAAAGCTAACTTCGATACGGTTCTTTTAAAAAAATGGAAGATAAATCGGAGTTCTAAGCTAAAAGTTATGACATTTCTAAGTTGCTTTGGTTAATAAAAACGTGGATAAAAATTATGACGGATTTGACAAAAGAACACATATAGGCCAAGATACTTGGATACAAACATAGGTATCCAAATGAAACTCAATTTAACCATCCTAACTAAGATCAATCCACTCTCTAACCATTATAAAACTGAATTTAAATATCTATTTAAACTATTATCATACATACATACACATGGGGTGTCCTAATTTGGGATCTATCAAGTAGGACACAAGACACATATCTAAAATTCTCAAGAGAGCTCTAAATGGCCTCAAATTTGAATCTAAATGGGACACATGCATGAAGATGGTTCCTACGAATTCAAAACTAATTTATATATAAAGAAAATCGATTTAGAGGATGGGTTTTACCTATTGGGAGTGGAATCCCAATAAAATTCTTTAGGACACGGCTCCGATACGAAGATCCCTCAAAGTTGACACTCCTTCTTGCACTCCTTTTCCAATCCTTGGTAGCAGCCTTCCCTTGGAGAATGGAAATAATTGAGGAAAGGTTTGGTGAAGGAATGATTTGATTTGGAGATCAAACCAATGGGAAGGCTCTCTAAAATTGGGGAAGAACAAAAGGAAAATAAAAGAGACAAGGTTGTAATGAATGGAATGAATCATTCTCTCCTAAAGGTGGCTGCCATAAAGAGTCCATTAGGGCTAATGGGAACTGTCCTAATTGCCCCTCTCTAGTCTCATATGGTTAAGTCTAGACTAGGTTCAAGTTTGGGGTCAAAATAATCTAGTTTTGAGTCTCTAACTTAACCATTCTAACATGATAAAAATTAGTTTAATTAACTAACTTAAATGTTGGGTCTTGTGTGCCATGTTTAACTTAATATTGGGTCCCATCTAGAGTTTAAGCTACCCGGGTCACAATACAAGTCGGAACGAGACGAAACTCAAACCCGACTAAACAAATCCAATAAAAACAATATTAAAAATATAAAAAATTTCCAAAATATTAAAATATGAAAAATGACCAAAATCATAATACATCAATTTAAATATTATTAAAATAATCTAAAATTCACCAATTAATTAAAATTCTAAATAATTCAAAAGTCACAAAATGACCAAAATACCTTTAGCCTAAAAAGTTGTAAATAGTCATTCTAATCACATGGTTAGATCCCCATGGTTAGTCTCTAAGATCACATTTGTCCCAGGTATTCTATATATCAGTTCTAACAGGTGCACTTATAATTTGTCCACGTGCAACTTGTGCAAACAATCTCAATTTTTTTGGGTGTTGTCGTTGACTGAAGCCTCTACTTCCATTTAACATGCATTCTTTTTTCTTTTTTTTCTTTTTTTACCTTCAAACGATACCCTCATGTATGTAGTGCCATCAACTAAAACATTGCCATGTTGAAATTGTATGCCATGAGTCCTCATGAAGAATCCTCGCATTAATTAAGGTTTTATCCACAACTAACTTATTCTTGAAGTAAGCCTACTGTTTTCTTTGTTTTACCATGGAGAAGATATATAGGCAGATCTTGTGCGGAAACTTATTTCTTTGTTTTATTTGATATAAGCTATTTTCTTTGTTTCCCCCATGGAAGCATATTTACCTACCTTGGTTTTTTTAGCTCATATGTTATAATATTTTGTTCTGAATCCAGGAGATGGAAATTTTTGCATCCCTAAGAAGTTCCTTTACATCAATAAACCATACAAGCCACACAGTTGGAGAAGGGTATTCTTATGTCAAACCCTATAGGTAGGGATTTAGATAGTGATTTAGAGCGACCATCATGGGTGCTCATGTTAAGAAATGCTAACATTTGTCAATATATCAAAATCTTTTAATGCTGAACTTTTACGTTCTTTTATGTTGACTCTGTACAGTGGCAAGCAAGAGCCGAGTCCAAAAGGTCTCATTGAGAAGCTTAAACTGATGGTATCAGAGGGTTTGCTGGCTAATGTTGATGTGAGCAAGGTAGCAAAGTCCCAGTATTCATTCTGATATAAGTGCGTGTTATTGTTGGAATGCTTGAGTGCTTTCATGCTTGAGAAATCAGATAGAAAATGGGGGCAATGAAGGAACTGCGGTGCAAAATTGCTAGATACTAAGAATGTAAACATAAAGAAGAGGCATATATGTTTTCTTATGAAATTGTTGTGCAGATGATTGAAATCTAAAATGAACAAGTGAGAGAATGATAGGAGTTGGTAATATATTCTCTGTCTTGTTTTGCTCCTCTTTTGTATTGGTTAGCAATGAAACTTGCTTACTTTTCAAATATTGTTCAAGTGAAAAAATTGTGTAAGATCTTGTTGAATGGAATTAATGTTGACCTAATTTTTTTGTAATTTTGATATTATCTAGATTTTGTTTCTGTCTATATGAATGAAGCAAATGAATTTGATTCTCACGCTCAATAGAGCCACAATTTTTTTTTAAAAAAATTTCCCTATTCCTAACGGTTATAACCATAAGGAAAATTTTCCTTTCCTAATACTAAAAACTATTACAATTTTTTATTTATTAACGGTAAAACACCGTTACGAAATTAACTTTTTTAACGATTTTTTACTGTTGGGAAATTTATTTTTCCAACGGTTATTTACCGTTAGAAAAATAATTTTTCTAACAGATATAATCGTTAGTAAAATTTCCAATGCCATACTAACAACGGTAAAAAACTGTTAGTAATAATTTTCCTAATGCTTATAGTCGTTAGGAAATGACTGTTTTGGTGTAGTAAAATAGGATCGGCATGATCCCCCTTGGGGCACCAGAGACCCAATCAATAAGAGCATAACGTTTCGCAGAACGTCAGTGGCCGTAAGTAATCATGGGTAATCTCACCCGCATCTCCGACAGAGCTCACGGGTTACAAAAGGTAAAGTGCATAGTAGCCCATATACTAAGGTATTGTCCTCCCCGCCCAATGCCTACTATGTTGTATCCACAACACAAACCTCTATTAACCGCTAAGTCAAACTAAGCATGCAACCTCTATTAGCGGTTAATCTTATCGCACGGCTTATACGTACCGGTGGCCAGCCAGTCACGCATGTCCGAGTTCTACATCCGACTCGCAACTCCGTGGTAAAAATATGTCAAGGCCTATGAATGTAACATACAAAGGGTGGTCCCTTAAATCTAAGTTCATTGTATAATAAGGTAGTACATGGCAGGAAATAGAACTAAACAGTAAAAATTCTATCTACTTATGACATGTATCACAGTTTATTTTGCAGAAAATAAATAATAAGTAAATGCATAAAATATGAGCTAAAGTAAATAAACAGCTAATGGCAAGGTATCTTGCCTGGTGTGACGCCGAGTGTGGTAGGATACTCATGATGGCATGTAATATGGCTTCGATGTTACAATTATGCGAGGTGGCCTCTGTTGATGACACGAACTATTCCATTGGGTCCAGAAGACTCAAATTAGTTAGGGTGACATAAGGAGTTACGAAATTGGAAAGAGAATAGGAGTAATGGGGTTGGTCATGGAAAGGAGAAAAAATCAAAAAAAAAATGGATAACAATAAATATATATACAATTTTTGAAAATTATTTTATAATACTTGAAAATATAATTTATTTGTCAAAATATGTTTTCAAAATAAATTCTCAAAAAGTCGAAAGTCATTTTTAGGAAAACTCTAAGGTTGTGAAACATGATTTTTGGTAGAAACTATATTCCTAGATAAATATTTAAAAATGCTAAATCCTTTTAGACTAAAACTACAGATATTCATATAAATCGAGAAGGATATTTTAGTGTTAAAAACTTAACTTTGAATTTAGCTAGAAAATATTTGTACAAATACAAATCATATTATTAACAAAACAACAAAATAATGATAATATTAATAATAATGATAATAATAAATTTTAAAAAATACACCTACTATTTTATTAACAAATACTCCTAATGTAAATATGGATTAAACTAAAAATAGTATAATAATAATAATTAGTCACTATATTATTAATAAAGTTGGTATAATAATAATAATACTGATATAATAATATTAATAATAATAATGTAAAAAACTAAACCTCCTAATTCACACAGTGAGAGAGAGGGAAAGAATAGAGAGAAGAGGAAATCGAGGGAGAGAGGGGTGCGGGATCGGGGTGGAGTCGCCGGCATGATGTTGGTGGAGGCGGCGCGCACACGCATAGCATTAGTGGCTGGGCGTTGCTCGCGGAGGAATGGTGGAGGAGTTGAGGGAAGATCTGGAGTCTCGGCGTCCACGGGAGGCGGTGGAGGCGCCGAAGGAGTTGGGGTACGCGAAGGGAAGATACGGGAGAGGAAGGAGGAAGGCTGGAGAAGGAAGGGGATCTTACGACGGGTTGGCGGCCATGGATTGCTTCTGCGGTGGTGGACTGGACCCGCTGTCGACGATGCGCCAGATCGGAGGAGATGGGCGCTCGGTCGTGGACGGCCCAGTGGAGGTGCCGGGCGAGGGCACCGCTCGTGGTGGCCAAACGTGAGGAGTTCGGCGACAGAGGGAGAAGATGAGGGCAGTGGCGCTGGGACGGTCTCGACGGAGCGATGATCGGGGAGCACTGGCGTCGGTCGGGTCATGGCAGCCGAGGCAAGGTGAGTGGGTTTCCTTATTGATTTTTGGATGGTGGCGGTGGTGTGTGTTGATGAATTCAGGGGGTCAGGTTCCCGCAGTCGCGGTTAGCGGTGGCGGTGGCTATGATGGTCAGAAAATAGGGTATTACGGTCGTGGTCGGGGTGGCCATGTCTACGGTGTGGTAAGATGGTGTTCGACAGTGGCGACACTTGGTCGGGGCTTAATGTAGGAGGAAGGAGGTTGTGGGACTAGTGACGGTGATGATGGTGGTGATGGATTGGCGAGGGCTACGGTACAAAGTGGTGATGGAGGCTGGGTTGGTCGTCGCAAGTGTCCGGTAGGCATTGGAGTCTAGGCTGAAATACTGGGTTTTGGTGTGAGTCGGTGAATAAGGGACGGGAGTCAGTTTGTTCGGACGTGGCGGCGATGGGGTTATCTGTGTATTGCCGTGGGTGGCAGCGGTAGTAGTTGGGGCACATCGGGGCTAGGAATAGGGCTATGTATTTGATTTTGTCGGGGGTGTGTCCGACACGAGAAAAATTGTTTATGTAAATTATGGAATAAGATATTGGACTGGAAGAACATAGACACGATGCACGTGGGTGGGAAATTATTTGTGGATGAAATTTTGGTTATGAGAACAAGAACATGGAGCCTCTCATTATATAGGAGGTGGACTCCTAGATTGATAATGATTAGGAAAATTCAAAAACCTTTTAGATAATTTAATATTAATTTAAATAGATTTAAAGCAAATTCAATCCAAATCCAAATCAAATTTAAATCTAGGTATATCTGTCTTTACATTAAAAATAGAATCCATAAAATAAATTCCTATCATAATAATTAATCTAAATATCAATCAAACAAATTTTAAAAAATATTTTTATGAACACTAAAATTATAACAATAATTAATTTCAAAAATTCATAATAAGTATTTAAATATTAATAGAAAATAACTTATAATACATTTTTGCAATTAAATAAAATAATATCAATTAGTTTTTGAAACTCAAAATATGCATGAAAATAATTTCCATGTACCTTGCATGAAAAATAGAATAAAAATATTATTTCTCTAAATCATTACTTATACTTGTATAGCTTTTTTTTAAAAAAAGTTGGACAATCTTGAAGCGACGTATTTTATAAATATAGGCAATTAAAATATTTACCTTATATTAATTTGGAAAATGTACTTATTTTTATAAAAAACTTTGTCTACAAGAAAATATTATACATCGTATATTCGTAGTCGTATTTGACGTACAAATATTTAAATTAAAACAATATCAAAGTAAATTGATAAGAAAAATATATAGTGAATTTTTAGGGGGTTTACATGTACTCAGTAAGTTTTGAGGACGAAACTTTTTTGAGTGGTGTACAACTGTAATGCCCTGTCCTGCTCAGCTCAATCGGAGGAATCGAAACGCCAACGGCGTTCGGACTATGTCATGCAACGGTTGCTTGAAGACCCGCTCAGTCGAGGCGACTCCTCGCTCAGGTAGGTGGCTTCGGTAAACTTGCCTCAGCTTGGCCTTCACACTAATAAAATGAAAGTTTTCAACTTCACAAGTAGGCTTGATGATAAAAAAGACGAATCCACATAGCTAAGGGAATAATTCCAAGTTGGTCAGACTGAGCTAGAACATGGAAAGGTACTACGGTCGGCTTAGAAGTGTTACACGTCGTGCTTTCAAAATAATACTCGTTCCTTTATCCCGTGGCTTGGGAGAAGGAAAGTTTGTCTTCGCCACAAAGCTATGAATTAGCCTAAGGCATAGACGTCGCCCGCATGAATGCTTAATAAAGCATGTACGGTCCCATCGTCCAAGGCTTAGCATAGCCTTTGATTATCCTGCTGGTTAAGTTGTTGCACGATTAAGTTAGGCAAAGTTTGGTTGGGCTATCGAAGTCATAGCAAGTACTGTCCCATATTTTCTACGGTTGTTAAATCATATAGTCCCACGATCTGAAGGCTCGTCATATAAAGTATGACTTGGGCGGTAGTGTCGCTTAGAAAATAAGTTGGTTTAAGGCACAAGACACGGTAGGTTCAAGGATAAGTGTGCCACGGTTAAAAAACACACATTTTTTTCAAGTTAAGCTGGAAGACCTACATAGTAGTCATTCCATGGGTTTCAAAGGATAGAAGTTCAAGCGACTGTTTGTCGTCGAAATCGGTCCCGCTGTTTGAGAGTCTCTCATGAACTATAGAAAGCATGGTCATGAATAAAAAAGAACATGGTAAATCGGGTTGATTCTTGCATGGTTATTGGATAACTTACCCGCAAGAGAAATTCCTCGAAAGATCGCCGGAGCACCGGGTTCGTGTCGGCCTAGGAGGAAGAGCAGATATTGTACAGCCTTCAACGACGGTACGACTCACCTTGAAGTGAACCGTTACAATATAGGCTACGAGACCATTCGATGGAGCTCTCACCTCGTACACGAATGGTCACCGTATGTAAAAGATCTAGTATAGCTTGACATTGCTAGTGATCACTCATATAGATGTGTCGGCATAAGAGCGACTATCCGCGTACATGCCTTTGGATTACGTTGAGTACAAGCACGGCACAAAGTGAGTTAAGAGGGTATGCATCGGTTGCAATACAAGTATTAAGAAGCCTAAGATTTGGCTACATCAAAGACATCTGCTTTGGCACGAGATGCGGCGTCGAATATTAAGTCATTGGCATAGAGTTACACAAGTCAGATTTGAGCCATTTTGAGTTAAGTCAAGGAAGGCCGGAAGACAAGTTTGGTTAAGTCATGATAAGTTATGAAGCAAGGCCACGCTGTTATGGCATGAATATAGGCAAATGACTAAGCAGGAGGCACTGGCTCAATCATATTAAAGCACGAATAGATGTTTATGGCACGACCAAGTCGTTGCGTCCTTAAGTATGGCACGAAAGACAAGCACGAGTCAATATATTGATGTTGCAAGCACGAAAATAGTTTAGAGGCAAGGATAAGGAAGTTATCGGTACGATAGCATGGTGACGGTCTAGAGACACAAATAGGCCAAGAGTCTCTGTCCTAAAATCGATCATACGACAAGAATAGAAAGACAATCATAAAGGGTTTATGTTGCATAAAGTAAATGAACGTGTTGGTTTTGTATGGATGGACGAGGAGCTCACTCCACCAGTATAGTTGAGTACTGACACCCACACAGTTTTCATGTGTAGGCACAAGTAGAAGCTCGTTGGCGGAGCTCGTTTGGATGCGTCAAGGTATGGTGTTCCTTGGCGTTTCGAGGCATACGGCCGCATGGAGTCAGAACTTATATAGGACATAATGTATGGACATCGCCTATCTGAAGCATCCGCTGGCTCGTCTAATTGTATTGAGAGATGAGAGAGAGCTGAGTGGCTTGTAATTCAGAGAGAAAAGTGAGCTTGAGTGATTGTAATCTTGTCTACGCGCCTTTGTAATCTTATGTTCATTATCAATAAAGACTCTGATTTTGTTCTAATGCTTGGGTTGTCTTGTATATTCAATGTATCAGCTTGGGACTTCTATACGACGACCCCCGTCGCAAGCTGTTGTAATTGGCTGTTATAAAACTACCTTATATGAGCGTAATCTAGGCTCGTGCGGCATCACACCTTAGCGAGGACGATCGGTCCTATGGGACCGGGACGTGATAAAAACTACCGAACAAGATCTGCAGGTGTCGCTAACTGGTATTATTCCACCTCCCATAAGAATCTTCATGATCTTTGGAAGGGGTGAAGTTGCTACTCTATGCGTGGCTACAAAACTAGCAATTATAAAAGAATATGTGGCTCCAGAGTCAAATAATGCTACTGCTAGCAACAAAGCTACTAGTATAGTACCTGCGATCACCTTCCCCTCTGTAGTGCCCCGTCCCGCTCAGTCAATCGGAGGAATCAAAATGCCAACGGCGTTTGGACTTAGCCAAGCAACGACTTGTTCGAAGACCCGCACGATCGAGGCGACTTCTCGTTCAGGTGGATAGCTTCGGTGAGCTTGCCTCAGCTTGGCCTTCACACTAATAAAACAAAAGTTTTCAAATGCACGAGTAGGCTTGATAATAAAAAAGACGAATCCATATAGCTAAGAGAATAATCCCAAGTTAGGTCGTATTGAGTTAGAATATGGAAAAAGGTCCCACAGTCGGCTTAGAAGTGTTGCACGATGGCTTTTAAAATGACACCCGGTCCTTCGTCCCGTGGCTTGGAAGAAGAAAAGTTGGTCTTCGTCACAAAGCTATGAATTAGCTTAAGTCTTAGGCGTCGTCCGCATAAATGTTTGATAAAGCATGCACGGTTCCAGCATTTAAGGCTTGGCATAGTCTTTGCTCGTCCCACGGGTTAAGTTGTATCGCACGGCTTGTGGCATAAGTCTAAGCACCAAAAGGACTTGGTTGTTCAAAGTCGAACGCGTGCATAACATGTTCCCACGATGCAAGGCTTGATGCAACCTTTGCTCGTCAAGTTGTTGCACAATTTATTTAGGCCAAGTTATGTTAGGCAACCGAAGTAGTAGCACACATGGTCCTACGAATTCTACGGCTTGGTATAGCCACAAAGTCCTACGGTCTCAAAGCTCTTCATAAGGAGTATGACTTGGGCGGTAGTGTCGCATAGAACACAAGTTGGCTTAAGGCACGATGTCATGAACTTAGTGTTTTAAGGCATGAGGCATGGTTGATTCAAGTTGAGTTTAGAAAAAAGGCTATCGAATAGTCGTTCCTGAGTTGAGTAAAATGATAAGGCAATATGGAAGAATACTCGTGACTATGGGTCGTCAAGGCGGTCTCAAATACTCTTGAATTTGGTCCCAAAAAGATGGTAACACTAGAAGAATAATGACTGTGTAAGACATTAGTTCGAGTCGAGTCTTGCATGGTCATTTGGCAACTTGTCGACAAGGTAAAAGTTTCCTCTAGCGGCATCCCCGGGCCACGGGACCGTTTCGACCTAGGAGGAAATACGGTATAGCTTTGCTGGATAATAGCACGGGTTAGGCGAGGACTTTCAACAAGGTTCGCTACTTGCATTGAAAGGGCCTCGACTAGCAAAGCTATAAGTCCAGAATAGCTTATGGTGCTAGTGACCTTTTATATAGATGGGTCGGCATATAGCGACGATCCGCGTACATGTCTTTGGATTAAGTCGAGTATTGTGTGCACGGTATCAATGAGTCGAGTTGAATGTGTGCACGATCAGAACATAATGTTTGGGCATAAGATTTGGCTGCAACGAAGACACCGTACTTCAGCACTAGATGTGGCATCAAGTATTAAGTTGTTGGCATAGAGTTGCATAAGTTGGATTTGATTCATTTCGAGTTTAAGTTAGGAAGCGCCGTAAGGCAAAGTTGGTTAAGTGACACTTAGTTCACAAATCTTTTACTGAGTCAGTTGATGATTAAAGCAGCAAAGGCTGCGAAGCGATAATATGGTTAAGTTACACTGAGGTACGAGGCATGGCCTCAATATAGACACACAAATAGAGCTTATGATACAACCACGATGTTAGCACAATGGGCTTGTAGCACGTCACATGGAAATTGGGTACTAACGTGTAGTTGAATCTCTAAGTATGGGCCGAAAGACAAGCACGACTTGATAAGTTGACGTTGTAGGCACGGGGATGGTCTAGAGACACAAAATAGGCCAGATGTCTATGTCCTAAAACTGATCCTAAGACAAAAGTAGAAAGACAATCAAAAGAGTCGTGTTACACAAAGTAAATGAACGTGTTGGTTTTGTATGGGTGGGCGAGGAGCCCACTCCACCAATACAGTTGAGTACTGACACCCACACAGTTTTCATGTACAGGAACAGGTAGAAGCTCGTTGGTACTTAGCTCGCTTGGATGCGTTGAGGCACGAAGTTCCTTGGCGTTTTGAGGCATGCGGCCGCATAGAGTTTGGACTTATACGGGACATAATGTATGGACATCACCTATCTGAAGCATCCGCTGGCTTGTCAAATTGTATTGAAAGATGGGAGAGAGCAGAGTGACTTGTATTGGAGAAGAGTGAGCTTGAGTGATTATAATCTTGGCCTCGTGTCCACCTATGTAATCTTTGTTTCAATATCAATAAAGTGCTATTTGCATGACTTGTGTTTGTTCTAACTTTTCGTTGGCTTATTCAATATTTTGCCTTGGGACTTATGTGCGACGACCCCGTCGCAAACCTGTAATCGGCCATTATGGAACCCGTCTTGCGTGAGCGTAATTTAGGCTCACGCGGTATCATGCCTTAGCGAAGACGATCGGTCCTACGGGACCGGGGCGTGATATTATGGTATCAGAGCATGGCTTTACGTCCTTGGACTTTTGATTGAATTCTTTAACTCTGATGTTCCGTAAACTCTGATGTTGTCTCTGTAATTCGATATTATTGGTTCACTCTCTTAAATGTCCCACGGGATGTCCACACAATAAGTCGACATATTTTGAAAAGTATCACAACAGATAATTGGTTGAACTAAAGTTAACTTCAAATAAGCACGGTTAGCTAAGTCGGGCTGGACATATACACCAAGAATTGTGTCAATCCTAGAAAAGTCATGTGCGAAACTCGAATTGTTTCAAATGAGGTCGAAATTGACTTAACTTATAGAATACGGGATGGCTATCGATAGAGGTGCCTTCAGTCGATGTTATCGTTGATGCAATATAGATGAGCGTGCTTAGATTTTGAGGAATGACTTGAACAAAAATTTATAGTAATCAGTTATGATTTGAAACTTGTTTTGAGGGTTTGTTGAATGACTTCATCCCTGAGTGGTGTATCGAATAGTTTTGGGGATGTCGATCGATTGAGTATACGGGGTGTCGATGAGGCTACCAGCAAACGACGAGTATGCAAAGCCTTAGAAAGAGTTTTTCAAAGAAATTGTGACTTTAAATGACTAGTACGAAAAGGTGACATACATCGTCAAGATTTCGTCGAGTATGAAATACAAAATGATTGAGTAGGCAATTTAAAATCGGAAAAAAGTTAAGGTGTAGCGAACGGATGAAAAGTTAGTACAATTGGAAGTTAGCGTGCATGAAAAAGCTTAATCTTGAAGTTACGAAGGTGACCCAAAGAGTTTGGGATAATTGCTCGATGACTTGTATTATCATAAGACAACGTGAGTTGAGAAATATGTTGCTTGATGACTTAAGATATAGACGGATGAACATATGTGATGATGGGTTTGAACGAATTGAACATGTAGCTACTTCGAGGGATAATGATCAAATTTGATCTTGAATATTGAGGAGATCATCTAGTTCGAACAATAGCAATAGTCACACGATTCGGAATTCGTTGCAAATAAAGATCGTCAAGTTACGCATATCACCGATGGTATTGAGGCGTATCAAAGATCGATATGCGATAACTCGGGGGTACCCAGAGTCAGGGAATGATGATCGTATAAAACGTTATTGTTTCGATGGATGCTATGCTTGGGGATTTTGATTTAAAGGAATGTTTGGATGAAAAGAAAGTATCTTGATTGTTTCGACGATAGCCATAATCTCGACATTCTTGTCTTGCACGAGCACAACACCAGTCTCGCACATGCTTCACGTCAGATTTAGGACGATTGTTCCACGTGAGTGCTGACATGGTGATTCATGTCGCGAAAATGATCGAACTCAGAAAATCAGTGAGTGGCAATTTGTATACTTCGACTTGTGGTTTGATGCGAAGGTAAATTCAAAGATTGTTTGGACTTGTGATTGAGGATTAAGTAAACTTGAGTATTGAGTAGATCAAATCTGCATATCGAGAATAAATTAATCTAGACTTAAAGCAAGAGTTACGCTCCGATGAGAATGATTATCCTGCGGAAGAGTTGTATGGTGATTTCTTGTCCATCGTGGATAATCAGACTTACGTGAGATTGGAGCATGACAAATTATTAAGCTAGACGACCTCATGATCGAATACGTAAACTATAGTTAATGACTTAGGGAATGTGGAATGAGAATTATGGTTTAGCAACAAATCGTGTCATAGCGTGCTTAACTTGGAAAGAATGGATAGGTAGATTATATCAAATGGATTCAAAGAGATAGACGATATAAATTGCTAGTTTGGATGGGAGATAGTGATATGCAGAAGACTTGGTTGAGCAAAACTTATAGTATGATGGCTTTGCTGAATGACTCGAACCCCTGGAGTGAACGTTACGAATGTGAATAGGATGAATCTATGCTCGAAGTTTATAAATTTGAGTGATGCGAGATTGGGTAAAAAAACCCTGTATTATCAATTTTGGTTTGACCTTAGGATTGGGGTCAGTGTTGATATTATTGTTTGGGGAACTATGATTCCAGTACTGACGATTGACTTTAGCCTAGAGAGACAACCTAGCGGTTAGGCGAGATGTCCCTGTTTCGAGAGATAGCATCGGTACAATTGGTTTTCAGGATTGATAGGATGAATCATATATGTGGGATTGGATTCACTATCACAAGGCTTGGCTGAAATACATATATTTCAGGGACGTTTTAAATATGTGCACGATCCAACTAAGTGATATGTTGAATTCAAGTAAGACTAGAGGAATGATAAAGTATCAAGGATTTTGAAATCGTATTTCAAAGAAATATTGATGGTAGTACGATCATTAGATTTGAGACGATCATGAATGTTGGTTGATCGAGTGGTTTGCCTAGAACTGAGATTGTCTGCGTGCACGACGAGTGTAAGTTACCCAAGTCGTGAGATAGTTGTTCGTGTCGAAAGATAACCAAAGAACAAGCGTGCCTTGGATTGAAGAAATGCATAGGACGAATATGTGCGAGCATCGTTGGATGTTGAATCAAAGTTAGAAGTCGATAAGTGTACTCAGTTAGTTTCGAAGACGAAACTTTTTCCGAGTGGTGTATAATGTAGTACCCCATCCCGCTCAGTCACTCGAAGGAATCAACGCCAACGACGTTTGGACATAGCCATGCAACGGCTTGCCCGAAGACCTGCATGGTCGAGGCGACTCCTCGTTCAGGTGGGTAGCTTCGACAAAATTGCCTCAGCTTAGCCTTCGCACTAATAAAACAAAAGTTTTCAAATGTACGAGTAGGCTTGATAATAAAAGAGATAAATCCACATAGCTAAGGGAATAATCCCAAGTAGGGTCGCATTGAGTTAGAATATGAAAAAAGATCCCACGGTCGGCTTAGAAGTATTGCACGATGGCTTTCAAAATGACACCCGGTCCATCGTCCCGTGGCTTAGAAGAAGGAAAGTTGGTCTTTGCCACAAAGCTATGAATTAGCCTAAGTCATAGGCGTCGCCTGCATAAATGTTTGAAAAAGCATGCATGGTTCCAGCGTTTAAGGATTGGCATAGCCTTTGCTCACTCCACAGGTTAAGTTGCATCGCACGACTTGTGGTATAAGTCTAGGTACCCAAAGAACTTGGTTGTTCAAGATCGAACACATGTACGGCACATTCCTACGATACAAGGCTTGACGTAGCCTTTGTACGTCAAGTTGTTGCATGATTTAGTTAGGCCAAGTTATGTTAGGTTACCGAAGTAGTAGCAAGCACGGTCCCACGAGTTCTACGGCTAGGTATAGTCACAATGTCCTATGGTCTCAAAGCTTTTCATACGGAGTATGACTTGGGCGGTAGTGTCGCATAGAACAAAAGTTGGTTTAAGACATGATGTCACGGACTTAGTATTTTAAGGCATGAGCCATGGTTGATTAAAGTTGAGTTTGAAAAAAAAGGCTATCGAATAGTCGTTCCTGAGTAGAGTAAAATGATAAGGCAACATGGAAGAATACTCGCGACCATGGGTCGTCGAGGCGGTCCCAAATACTAAAAGTCTTGAATTTGGTCCTGAAAAGATGGCAATACTAGAAGAAGAATGACTGTGTAAGATGTTAGTTCGAGTCGAGTCTTGCATGGTCATTGGGCAACTTGTCGACAAGGTAAAAGTTTCCTCTAGCGACATCCACGGGCCACGGAACCATTTCGACCTAGGAATAAACCTAGTATAGCTGTGATGGATGATAGCACGGATTAGGCGAAGACTTTCAACGGGGCTTGCTACTTGCGTTGAAAGGGCCTCGACTAGCAAAGTTATAAGTCCAGGATAGCTTGTGGTGCTAGTGAACTTTCATATAGATGAGTCAGCATATAGCGGCGATCCGCGTGTGTGCCTTTGGATTAAGTCGAGTATTGTGTGCACAGTATCAATAAGTCGAGTTGAATGTGTGCACGATCAGAACACAATGTTTGGGCCTAAGATTTGGCTACAACGAAGACACCGTGCTTCGGCACGAGATGTGGCATCAAGTATTAAGTTGTTGGCATAGAGTTGTATAAGTTGGATTTGAGTCATTTCGAGTTTAAGTAAGGAAGCACCGTAAGGCAAAGTTGGTTAAGTGACACTTAGTTCACAAATCTTTGACTGAGTCAGTTGATGATTAAAGCAGCAAAGGCCATAAGGCGGCAATATGGTTTACACTGAGTTGCAAAGCACGGCCTCAATATGGACACACAAATAGAGCTTTTGATACAACCACGATGTTAGCACAATAGACTTGTAGTATGGTCACATAAAAATTTGGTACTAGAGACATAAAATAGGCCATACGTCTACGTCCTACAACTGATCCTAAGGCAAGAGTAGAAAGACAATTAAAAGGGTCATGTTGCACAAAGTAAATGAATATGCCGGTTTTGTATGTATGGACGAGGAGCTCACTCAACCAATATAGTTGAGTACTGACACCCACACAATTTTCATATACAGGAACAAGTAGAAGCTCGTTGCCGCGGAGCTCGCTTGTATGTGTCGAGGCACAGAGTTCCTTGGCATTTTGAGGCATGCGGTCGCACGGAGTATAAACTTATACGGGACATAATGTATGGACATTGCCTATCTGAAGTATCCGCTAGCTCGTTAAATTGTCTTGAGAGATGAGAGAGAGCAGAGTGACTTGTATTGTTTGAAGAGTGAGCTTGAGTAATTATAATCTTGGCCTCATGCCCACCTATATAATCTTTGTTTCAATATCAATAAAGAGCTATTTGCATGACTTGTGTTTGTTCTAACTTTTTTCTGGCTTATTCAATATTTCTGCCTTGGGACTTCTGTACGACGACCCCGTCGCTTAGCCTGTAATCGGCCGTTATGGAACCCACCTTATGTGAGCGTAATTTAGGCTCACGTGGCATCACGCCTTAGCGAGGACGATCGGTCCTACAGGACTAGGGTGTGACACCCGCTGTCTATGCCTCCTCAATGGTCATCGCAAACGCCTGACCACGTCCATATGCTGGTGCTCTCCTCTGTTGTTGCTGGACCTGTTGGTAGAGAGCTTCTTATATAGCTAAGGGTGGCCTTTGTTGATATACTCCTGGTACTGGTGGACGCATCCCTACAACTCCTGTGTGTGCTACCCTCGGTGCTGGAAATACTGGCCTAGGTGGCTGTTGAACTGGCCTCGGTACGGGTAATGCTGGTCGGTGTACCATCGGTGCTCCTCCTCGACACTCTAGACAATCCTAAGGCAAATGCTGACCAGACCCATAGATCAAGCATTGTCCCAGTCGGCATCGACAATCTTTCGCGATATGGCCTACCCTGCCAAAATGATAGTAAGTAGGGAGTCCTAGTGCTGTTGGTGGATCTACTATCTGAGATTGGTGCATTTGTGGACACTTCGCGGTTCCTTCCTGTGGTGCTCGAACCGGTACTGCTACTTCATACGACCGCTTCTGGCTAGCCTCCTTCTTATTAATGCAATCCATACGTCATGCTGCTAGGAGAACTGTAGTATAGAAAGTAAGTGCAATAGGCCCGATAAGCTTCTACATCTCAATACTCAAGCCGTCGTAAAACTTTTTAGCTTTTTCTTCTTCAGTCTGAATCAAAGTAGGGGCAAAATGACTCAAGCGAAGAAACTCTGCATTGTACTCCTCCAAGGTTATACCCTGAGTGAGGTGTATGAACTTGTCCCGGAGCTCTGCTCGGACAGTGGATGGAATGAACGTCTCTTGGAAGAGTTTGGAGAATTCCTTCCAAGTGACATGATCTGATCCTAGCCTCTGCTCCTCGGTAAGACACCACTAATAAGCATTGTCGGTCAACTGCATCTTGACGGCTGCCATCTATCTCTCTCTCAAAAGCTCGGCGGCTTCCAACTTATTCTGAATGTTGGTAATATCACGTCCCGATTCTGCAGAATCGATAGTCGTCCCCCAGGTGTGATGTCGTACGAACCTTATTTGCGTCCGCATAAGGCAAGTCATAAGGTATCCAAAAATACAACAATAGAGAGTATACACAGAGAAATTTAACAACACATGTGATATAGAAGAAACTTTATTTTATTGATAATGGACATCATTTACATGACTCGATTACAACTTGATGCCGCACGGGCTTACATACTTGACTCAAAATGAACAATGATGAGATAGTCATTCCATACATTACATTTTTTGTACAACTAGTATTTACAAACCACCTGGAATGGTAGGGAGTCGAGACATCTTATTTGGACTGTTGTAGAGAGTCTTCAAAAGGATTCAACAAAAGTCTTCGACGGGTGGACTAAACTTCAAAACATGAACGTCGCCTTGCTAGTGGGTGCATTCCTCCTGATTTGTGCCACCTGTCGATAGTGAGGGTCAGTACGGTCACATGTACTGGTGGGTGGCTAATTTAAATCCAAGCTCTCATTGGTTCAAGAAGTTTTATAAAACATGTTATATACTTGGTGATCTTTCTAACAAGCCTGATGGATTGCATGTGAACATTATATGAGACAAGCATATGAAAATTACATACATTTAGCAACTATCCAAATTCATCCCGTGTCACAGGTATCAGATAAAGCAGTATAAGGGTGTGAAGGTCACTGGCAATGCCAAGCCATCTTGGACTATAGCTGGGTTAGACGATGATACTTTCGTGACGGGAAGCTTGCCTTGTTCGAAAGTTCCTGAATCATCCATGCCAGTTCTGCTAGCACTGATATACTCGTTCCTCCTAGGCCAAATCGGTTCCTTGGCCCAGGCAACCGTTAGAAGAAACTACACCTTGTGCACAAGTTGTCTAAATGACCCATTTTAAGGTACTTTGCCTTATTATTGCGGTACTCGTTAATCGATTCAATTTCATTTTTCACAGATCTATAGTAATGGCATAAGAAAGTATGCATCAGTTTCATGTTATAGCAGTTCAATAGTAAATATTCGTGAGGAATTGTGCCACAATTTATTGATTCAACACTATACAGAAAAGCATATCTCATTTGTGTTTATGATAGCTTTAGAAATAGAGCGTTGAAGGAAATGAGGTTAGCCACTCACCTTGATTTTTTTTTCTTAAGGCGACAAACCTGTTGTTTGTGCTTAGACGGCGCATATGCGATCACCTGAAATCGCATAAGCAACTTGTCAGAACACTGTCTTATTCAATGAGTGCGATAGGAAATGCGAAGTTCGAAGAATGCAAGCCATGAAAACTATCAAAAATATTCACAAAAACCCATTCAGAAAATCAAAGCCAAAGAAGCAAGTACGACATAAAAAGTAGAGCAACGGGAGGCCTCTTCCGACTCAGTCGTAGATTCCTTCCTCTAGGCGCAACCCGCTGAATATGGGACTTAATTTTGGAGAAACCATTCCATAATGAAGAAAGGATCTTAATTCAATCAGTCCCGTTCAATCATTCAATCGATCCCGACCAATCGGTTCCGACCAAATCGATAGCGACAGTATTCCTTTATCGCGTGCCCTATGGACGGGAAATGGGGTACGATGTAGGGACGGAGCATTATAGGTAAGCCACTCATGTACCTCAGTAGGCTCCTCTGAGCCAGAGAATGGAAGCGGCTTCAGTTTTCGAAAATCCTTCATAGACCCTATCACTGGCTGACGTGCTAGTGGTGTCGCCTGCTCCAAGGCTGTCACTATGCTCGATCTCAAACTTTTTGCCTAGCGTTGTTGGGCCTCCTTCCGGGCCTCTTGTTGAACTCACTATGGTGCTTGTATCATGGTGTAGATCATCTGGAACATCTGTTGAGCGTCTATAGGTTGCCATGGCTGGAGAAGTGGCATAGTGACCAAGTGAGGCATATGCGGTATCGTCGGTGGAAATACAAGCGGTGGAATGTCGTCCCTTCGGAACCTCGACGCAGATGGATCTGTCGGGTTGCTCTATTTAGAGGGTAGACCTCCCTAATTAGATGACGAGGTCCCATCGATGTGAGTCACGACTGCATTCAGTGAGGGGTTCATTGGTGTCATGGGGTTATTTGCTCGGTCCATCTCTCTGCACACGTTGAATCGGAAAGTCAAGATAAGATGCGTATCAAGAAAGTCAATTGGAGACCGATGTAGAGACCAAGAACATATCAATCATGTAGATGAGATCATAAAATTCTAATCCTATTCACAGGCTCACTTGGTACTGTTAAGTAACCAAGACGATTATAGTTGACCCGCAGGGGCCACCACAAAAACTATGTCACATCCCAGTCCCAAAATACGTAGGACCAGTCCATGTGGCAATGGCCAGCAGTACAACTCCAATGGGCTTACCAATTTAATAGACCCTTTAAAGTGTACTTAAGTTGTAATCTAATAAACAAAAACTATAAGAACAGATATGCAATCTATTTCTCATCCATAGAATAGAACAACACAAAAAGAATATTCAAGTCTACTATTGAGCATAAGATGAACAAGTCCAACAGAAATCAAAGTGCAATAATAGAAAGAGTCTCACGGAGAACAAATCGCAGATAATGTATTGAACGGTAAAAAAAAATAGTAAATAAACAAGATCTAGTGTCTGTCAGAAAGATGATGTCATCAACCTAAGAGAGTGTCCCTACTTGAATCAAGGAACCTCCTCTGGTAGAATCTCGTCCTCCGCCATAGGTATTGCTCCTGTGTCTAAGCCTGAACCGTACACCTCAAGGTAATCCTTGTCGCCTAAACTTGGCAAGGAACCAGATCCTCATGGAACATAATACGGTACAAGAAAACGACATGCCAATCATAAACAGTATATAGGTACATAAGTACTCAGCGGGTAAACTACTGTAACCAGCTATGTGAAATGCACATGAGATCAACACTCATACTCCAAGCTATGACGCAAAAGGTCCGAATAGACACTTCCTCAAACTATGAAAACACTTTAGGCCCGTGTCATGGACCTAAAGTAAACTATGAAAATGCCAAAGCTCTGATACAGAGACAAGGGCAAACTATGATAAATCAGCCCATCACACGGTGTATGCTCTCCCCTCACATGTAACCTCACTTATCATATCATAACACGCGAGATCAAGACACCTATCTGTCAAAATGGATCATAGTAAACTATATATATAACAGTATGTATAAATATCTCGTGAGGCCTATAGCCCAAATCAGAGTCTGACACCAAAAACATGTCAAGACAGACTCTGTCACATGAAAGTCATGTCAAATGTCCTATGGTCTGACATGCAAGGAGTACAAAGACGTATATAGGTTCGAGGTATAATCTCTATCTAACGATACTCGACTCCGTTGATGGATGTCGGCACCCGAATCTGGTACGGACGCTAAGTATCGTCTAACGGTCCTAGTGTAATCATGTTACTACAACAGGTAATAAGTAATATCTAGGTAATACATAAAATAAAAGAACTAAAGTATGACATGGCAAGGTATACTTGCTTGTCATCGGTTGCTGCAAAGCGATCAGTCCCACGTCCTAGTCTGACGGTGCTACAGATCCCGAGTTTCCTAACAATTAATACTTAAATTAAATTCTAATTTTTCCTAACCTTAATTTATTATAAAATACAAAATTATACACAAATATATGTCTTGGTGATCGTCCCGTTTGGCCACAGGGAAAAACAGTAATTTCCTAGCAAAGTGGATTCCATTTGAGGTCCAATTTGCATCAAAAATATGGTAAGTCTAAAGCCCTCTAAATTAATCATATTATAGGTCAAACAAATTCTAAATGACGCTACAAACCCAACGGTATATTCCGTTGTGGATTCTGAGGAGCCGGTCACAAATTGCTAGTCAAGTCGAACCGTAGGGCCCGCGATACGGCAATTCGTCGACTGTCCTAGAATCGAACAATCCTTGAGTCATAGAACAAGTCTGATGTTGCGAGTTCAGTGCCGTAAGTTTCGTTGCGATCTGAAAAGCGAGCGCAAAATAGTTGAGTAAACTAGAAATAGGTCGATACGGGGTTTTTCGACGGACACGGAGTGATTCTGGCACGTACGAACTTCCAAATCAGGTTCGGTCAAATCGTACACGTCTGTAATCCCTGTTCACACCTTTTTATGAAATATCATACACCATCGCAGCCTGGTTTAGCGGGACGCACCCCGCATCACAATTTTCTAGGTTTTGAAAACTAGTTTTTTTTGTAACTTTAGACGCATTTAGTTTCTTGTACAAAGCAAATTATTGAAAACTATCAACATGAGTTTTATTGTCCTTTATGTTGTCATTTACTTTCATTCAGAAAGTTCATCGATACGACGAACGGTTTGACAGTTATGTGGACATAAAGTTGTGTCAGTGGACTAAAATTTTGTATTCTGTTTATTGTGTTTTTAGTTCAACTTTGAGTCGACGCAACTTCCAATACAAATCAAATGTAATAATTCTGATTGAAGGCCATAGAGATGGTTATGTGGTGATCATATAGAAACAAACGGCTCACAAAATGATCGAACGTAGAGAGAGTAATTTTACTCGAAAGCATGGGTACTGGAATATTGTCGTGCGGTGGTACGGGTCGGTCGACCGACGACCTGGAGACGGCGGCGGCGAGGCTCGTCGCGGTCCACGTCATCTTGGAGGCGGCGCCGGGGGTGGTTAGGTTCAGGGAGGTAGGGAGGATGATGGTAAGAGTTCGAGTTTTGTTTTGAATTTTTTCTTTTCTTTTATACTAGAAAGGGAAGTCACAAGAATAGGAAATGATGGGTTAGGAGGTTACTTGTAACACCCAGTTTTCTAAAATAAGGGTAATTTTGAAATTTTGTAATTTTAATCATTTATTGATTTAACATTTAAATCATGATATAATTTTCGGTAATTTTTAAATCATTTTAAAACTATTTAAAATCATGACTTATGATTTTTATGTTTTGCTAGTGAAACCCTAGAGACTGTTTGACCTAGAGCCTAATCATGTGATTAGGATGTTTTAATATCATTTTTGGCCTAAGGAAATTTTGCATTTGACCTCTTTGAATTATTTTGATATTTATTGCGTTGGTGATTGTTGATTTTGACCTTTGATAGGTGTGATTTTGTGATGGTTTTGTGTCTGTATCGGACACGTATCAGTTTTTACTTACAAATGTTTGATGTGCCTCAAAGAGATTTTTTTTTATTGTTGATTTTTTTTTGAAAAGTATTTGAATGAGATTGTTTTCTGCATGTATTTCCTGTGATTGCTTTGTTTTAATTTCGAGGACGAAATTTTTTAACGTAGATAGATTTGTTACCCCCAGTTTTCAGAAACAGGGGTATTTTTGTCATTTTATATTTTTGAAAATTTTTAACATTTATTTTATTATTTATGATATTATTTTGGGGTTAAAATTTATTTTATTAATTATGATATTGTTTTGGGGTTATTTGAGTCGGGTTCAAATTTTAACTCAATCCGACTTGAAACGGGGACCCGGGGGGTAGTTTAACTCTAGTGGGACCCACACACTAGTGAGGCATGGCCCACATGATATTAATTTTAGTCCACATGATATTAATTTTAGTCCACATGATATTAATTTTAGTTAGTAGTTAGACTAATTATTTATGGATAGGTTTAGTTTAATTAGAGACTTAAAACTAGACTAAATTGACCTCAACCTTTAACCCATTCCTAATTTAAATCAAATAGATTAGTGGAGGGCATTTTGGACATTCAAATAGGGGACACCTCACCATTTTTGGGCAGCCACCTATGGGGGGATAAGGAGTGAGTCACTCCTTCATTCATTTGTTTTCATCCACTTTCTCTCTCTTGTTCTTCCCCAAATTAATTTAGAGATGAACCTCCATTGATTTCATCTCCAAATCAACCCCTTCTTCCACCAAATCTTCTTCATTCTCCTCTACTCCATGTTTAGAGGGTGCTAGCCAAGTTTGGGAGGATTCGGAGCTCGTTCGTGTCCTTTTAGAATCTCTACGTGTTGGTGTCGTGTCGAAAGGATTTTCCTTTGAATCTCTCTTCCGGAAGGTATAATCTCTCCTCTAATCCATCCCTACATGCATATAGGAATATTTTGAACCTATAGGAATGACCTCCATGGTTGTATCTCCATTTGTGTCCATTTCGTGTCCATTTGGAGGTCATAGGAGTGTCCTTTGTGTTGTGGTTGTGTCCATGTGGGAAAACCCCAAATTTGGACACACTATGTGTTGTTGTTATGTATGAATAAATTATTACATGTTTAATCTCATATTTTTGTATTGGAGATGTGTTCTATAGTGTCTCATATATATATATTAGTGTAGAGAGTGAGTTCTTGATATATTATGTTATATACTTTTGTTTCTTTTGTCTCAAACTACCTAAATTCGTCATAATATTTATCCACGTTTTTAGTAGCAATAGCAACTTAGAAATGTCATAACTTTTAGATTAAAACTCCGATTTATCTTCCGTTTTTTTTAAAAGAACTGTACTGAAGTTAGCTTTCCAAATATATATTTTAATAAGCCAAATTCTTTTTGTAAATTTCTGCAGAATTATTTGAGTGTCAGTTGTACGAAAGACGAACGCGTTTCGGTATTTTCGCGATTCCGGGAGCTTCCGGACACAAAAATGCGATCCGTTTGAAGTTTCGGAAAGCTAACACAAAGTACTACAACATACTCTAATCCTAAAATTTAGTGAATGCCCAATTGGTACAGTATTGATTTTAAGTAGAAGAGTGACTATACGATATATGCATTTTGTGTAACCTATGAATAGGGATGGCAATGGGGCAGGTAGGGGTCGGGAACCATATCTCCCACCCCCATCCCCGAGTAGTGTTTGAATCCTCATCCCCGTCCCCATTCCCCATCGAGTTTTATTTTTTTACCCACATCCCCATTAAACAATGCATTCCCCGTCCCCGTCCCCGTCCCCGCCCCGTTAGCACTTTCGGGACCAAATGTTCTCATCTCCGTCTCTCGTTCGATTAATAAATTTTCATGTACATTATATAAGTTTAAAAAATTATTTTTATTCAAAAAAAACTACATGGCATGTTAATAATGGTTTTCATAAAATAAATATATATATTACTAGTTAGATCAAGAGAACATACCATTTCCAAAGGGTTGCACATATGGATATGGATATAAGTAATCGGGGTCGGAAATTTATCGGGGCGGGGAATACTATACCCATACCCGTCCCCGAATCCGATCAGAGATTTTTTTAATCCCCATCCCCGCCCCCATTTCCGTTTTTAAATCCCCAAACCCGTCCCCATCGGGTAAAAAAATCGGGTCCCCGTCGGGTTCGGGGGGATATTGCCATCCCTACCTATGAACCTATGTAGTATGGATATTAAATGAATATAGAGTATGTAATGCATGATATGTTAGATGAATGAAATGATATATATATGATATATATCCTCTTTACATTAATATATATATATGGTTGAATGCAAGCATGTAGGAATGCAATTAATGTAATATATGTAAGCAATGCATAAATGCATGAATGAAAGAATGATATACAATGCATGCATGAAAGTATATAATAAATGCTAGATATAAATGCAAGGTATATATGTAATGATAGATATGAATGCATAATGTATAAATATTGTAAATGCAATATCAGATTTCATATGTAGACATAGAACCAATGTATAGCTGATATTTAGATTGAATGTTAGTTCATTTTAGGTTGTTCGAACACTGAACTGTCCATGTAAGCATATATACCTTCCTTTTCCTATTGCCAAGCCAATTTCAGTTTTCAATATAGTGGAATTTCTATGAATGTAATGTTAACCTTCACCCCTTAATTCGAAATGTTAGTTAATTTCAGTATTAGACAATGCATGAGCTGTATGCATATGGGATGTTGGCTTAATAGCAGATTTCAGATAACATGGTTCATTTTATGTGGTTAGTTACACCAGTTTATGGGATAGCTCACTTTAGTTTATATGTAAATGTGGAACTAAACTGAGAATGAACTTCACCCTCTGCACAAGGACACCCCACTCTATATCAACCACCATGCCATGTAACCCTTCTCTAAATGATTGTATAATATATATAAATTTATGTAAAGTATAGATGCATGTTAGTTATAACTTAAATGGTCTCTACTCTAATGTATATAGATGTATACTTGTAGCCATGCATGTTAAGTATAATACATGTGTAATGTAGATGGGTTAGCTTTGTGCCATGTGTAGTGTAAACTCATAACTAGTGTTGATTTCTCTTTTCATGTACACCTCCATGTTCACACACACACACATAGCTTTACATGTTAGTTTTTTTCTCTTATATATATATATATATAAATATATATATATATATATATATATATATATATATATATATATATATATATATAATGTTGAATATGCATAAATGTGATGTATCTTGATATGTGACTTGTGTTGGCTTGTATAGCCTTGGATTTGTATGGTGTGTACTAGCTAGGATAGACTGGTTAGGCCTAGTGAGACTTTATTGAGTCTAGGTTGACCCAGTTGACCTAGCTTTGACTAGATAGTTGACTAGAGTTGACCAAGTGTTGACTTTAGCCTAGTTTGACCTAGACAGCATGTAGATGCATTGTAGCAGTCTATTTCCTTATTTTAGACATGTTGTAACTTGTGTTGCTCTGATTAGGAGACAGACACCTCTCCTCAGGCAGTACACCCTCTTCGGACATTCAGTTATCAGACGAGTACATTCTCTGACCGTTTCATACTTGTCTGGATTTACATTCTTGCTCTAGATTACTGTACTTGATGCTGACACGATTGTTATCACAGATTGGTACTATATGGATCTTCTTTTGAGATGTTATCCCCTTGTATTCACTAGATACATATTGTGATGTGCGTTTCACTTACATATTGTATTTATTGAATACCCATATCCTTGTATACTCATTGTACATATTATACTCTCATTATCACATGAGTCCCAGGGATAGACCATTGTACACTATTTATAACATTGTACAACTATTGTATAACATTGTACATCTATTGTATAATATTGTACATCTATTGTATAATATTGTACACTATTGTATAAGATAACGTAACTGGAGTGGATCCTTGTGTATTGATTGGGGTGGGGGAGTAGAATTGGTTATGTAATCAAATCCTATTGTACAACATTGTATAACTATTGTATATGTCTATTGTACACTCACGTACAATGGAGTTACCATTGCATTGTCCTAAATCGTTTACATAACCATATTGTGCTCTAAATCACATGTTGCTTACAGTTCTTACTTATCATATATAGATATTTTCTATTATCAAATCTCTCATGTTTTTCATATACATTCTCTTTCAGCGTTTCCTGTACCTTACTCTATTGCATGCTTTATATTTTCTAACTTGATATGAACTGCGTGAGATGTTTTGTGCTCGCTCCTGTCCTGACTGGACCTGTTGATAAATTTTACAGATAGCCTGGAGATTGCCTGCTAGCCTAGAGGAGACACAGTAGAGGTTGCATATATAGCTAGGGTTTTTCTTATAGCTTATTTTCAGTTGTCTTGAGTTGTATTTATGGATTACTGTATTTGAGATTTGAGATGTTTTCTGGGTTGTGTATTTTAGACACTTAGACTTCTATCTGATGTATCTCTCTGTGGATTTCATGTTTTATCTATCTTCCATTATGCTCTACCTTAGATGTGATTGAGTTTACATTCTGCTATGTCACCCCCATTCGGGATCCGGAGTATAAACTGCTTAGCATTATATTGTTAGATGTTGTGACCTAGGACAGCGTTCTACCGTCGACACTGCGGCGTAGGCTGGACGTACCTACTTCTCGTGCCCTTACTCTAGGGTGCGGGTCGTGACATTACTGAAAAGGAAAGGAGGGGTCGGAAGGGAGGTTACGGGAGGGAAGCTTCTTTTCTTCTTTGTTTTGTTTCTTTCTTTGCTTTCTTTCCTTCTTTCAACATTAAACTTTAGTATTTATTTATCTATTAAGTAAATATTTATAAAAATATATATTTTTCTAACACTAATAAAATTCTCTAAGTTATTAGTTCGATTTATAACCCAATCATTCGGTATTTATAAATACCTATAAACTATTATTGAGCAAATTTTAGGGTGTTTACAGTTAGGACTAATATCAAAGTTTCAGGGATGTCGGCTCTGGTGTATTTCATAGCTTTTGTTCTGGCCTAATATTCCAAGACAATTACTAAATCAGGAATCAATACCCCTCAATAAGACTTCACTAGGACAATGTTGAATTATTATAACCTATTACTAAATCAGGAATCAATACCCCTCAATAAGACTTCACTAGGACAATGTTGAATTATTATGACCTTTTTTGGCATCAATTAAGAAGAGATGTCAGTTACTCTATATAGTTATAGTTGGAATGATCTCTCTTATAATATTTAGGTAAGTGGGTGAGGAAACAAAAAAGATTCCTGTAATTCAAAGTCGTGGGAAGGCCTTTAGAGAAGTTGGCCACTTAATAGTATAATGATCTCTTTAGAGAAGTTGACCAATATATATAAGATTTTAATAAGAGTATGAAATAAATTTTAGTACCTAGCTATTAAGCACAAATTTGAAAAGTTTACTACACCTGAACAAATTAAACGGGAAAAGACATCCTCAAGATCAGCAAGGTACGACTTTACTCTTAACAGATACACATGTTCGCCCTATATGTGGAGCAATTATTTAGTAGGATGAGCTCACCATGTGGCAGTGGTAACTGGTGAGTCCGTTAAATGGTATAATGACTTATGGTAATATTAAAAGCCAAAAAAAAAACTAATCAAACAATTGTCAAATATCATTAAGCTAGGATTACCAAAATATTAAGATATTACCATGTGTCATTATACTATTGGACCGACTTATCATTCACCATTGCCACATAGTGAGCCCATCCCACTGAATAATTTCTCCTATATGTTGGCTCAATTGCAAGGATGTTTCAATTGTGTAATGTCATGATTTTGATAATGGTAAACAACTTGATCTCATACTTTTGAAAGGATCATTTGTGTGGTTGCTTATACAAGGTGTCTACAGCATTCTTTAGCAATTTAAGGCCATATTTTTTTAACTTTAAGAGAAGGTGGAAATTTTGGTCTGTCCTTACTACCCAAAATATAGATGAGGGTAAATTTATTAAATTTACAATCTTTTAGGATAATATAATTTAGGCTAATTAGATGTAGAAAAAAATTCAAAAAATGCCCAAAAGAGAAATGATCTGCCAGTTAGACTGGCAAAATTTGATTGCACAAATTTTGTTTGTCATACTGACAGAAATTGTACATATTCTGCCAGTCTGACTGGCCAAATTCATGTATGTTTAAAAAATAACGGTCATTGGCTCCCCAATAATCGATATCCTTGATTTCCTGCATATATGAGGGATGGGGTAGTCTGATTGTACAAGAGAGAGGAGAGAATAGAAGAAAGGGAGGAAAGAAGAGAGAATGCATGAGCTCCTAACAAAATCAGGAGAAACATCAACAAACAAGAGCATCAACAAATAGTAAGGTTAGTTTATTCTTAGTTAACTTTATTTATTTTAGTTATTTAATATTTTTAATTTATTTATTTAATTAGATAGCCTATATTTAATTCTAACCATCCTAAGCATAAACCTTAAACCTTAAACCATAACTCTAAACCCTAATCCTATAACCCTAACCCTAACCCTAACCCTAACCCTAACCTTGACCCTAAACCATATAATCTAACCCCACAACCCTAACTCTAAACCCTGTGAAATCACCTTAGAGGGGAGTGAATAGGGTTTAACTAATAATTAAGTATAACTAAGAATACCAATAGGCAATTTAAAATAAGTGTTAGAAAAGAAAATAATACAAACACCCAATGTATCATAGTACCCTACACGAGGCACTTCAGTCCCGAAACTCTCTCCGAGTTTAATCCACTATTATAAAAAAAATAGTTACACTTGAGAGCTTGGATTCAAAGGACAGACCTCGTCAACTTTTGCACGCGAGCTTTGATTCAAAGGGCTCGTTTACTTCTATAAAAGTTTTGATACGAAGACTTGCAGACTTCAACCTCTTACAGAAATGTTTTAATTTTCTCCCGACCATTTGAAGCTCTCACTTTATAACTCAATAAAACTCTATCTCAAATAGATATTGTCAAATGGAAGCTCTTGTAAATGTAAAGAGGTTTGTATATGATAGATAAAATGATAGACTCCAAGAAGTGAAGTATAAATATGGACAACCCTCAAATCAGCACAAACAGTACAACTAATATTATACAGGCGAACCAAGTATCTGCATTTGTTCATTGTAATATATTGCAAGTTTATCTAACCATATTTGATAATGTTTTACTCTAGGTGCTTGAGTTTTCAATTTTTGTTTAAAATATTGCATATAAAAAATTTGACGAGTCTGAAAATGTTAAACTTATATCATTTATTAATTCTTTTTTGATATCTGATATAAATGAAGTATTTCCAATAGATAAAAAAAAGGTTTCAAAATATATTTTTAAATTTAAAAACCATAACCAAATTAGTATTTCCATTCAACAACAACATGAGCATTTGGATATAATTGGTAGTTAGGGTCGCGAGCACAAGCAATAAACAAATTATCCTAATATATAGATGTAAAAGAGTAGCATCAATACTAATCACAAGTAAAAACACCTTAAAAAAACTATCCATCAGGGCCTTGAAACAAATAAATATTCTTTAAAATTTATTATTTTATGTTGTATTTAAAAAATATTTGCTACCAAAACTTATCTCGATAATTGCAAAAAATGTATTCTTCAAGACTAGCATATGCATCAACATAACTACCACTAATTTTAAGTAGGATTTTCTTAACATGTGCCCTAAATATATTGATAATGTGCATTTATATGGATATTCCCACTAGCACATTTTCTTTGCATATTTTACGTTTATCAATACACATTTTAAGTATATTGATAAATGTGTTGGTGGGAGTTTCAATGTAAACTACGCATAAATTACCACACATGTTAACAAAGGGAGCACATATGTTGTCACATTTATTTTGTCTCAATTCTGTCCCCCTTCCTATTACATATGGGCCACCATCCACTTATCTACTCTCATGGTCCACATGTAATAGGGAGAGGGACAGAATTGAGACAGGATAAATGGGACAGGAGATCTGCTCCTGTTAGCAAAACCCTTTAAGTAATAAATTTTGGGGTTTTCCAAGCTTTTAGAATTAATACGTATTCAATGACCTCCATATATATATATATATATATATATATATATATATATATATATATATATATATATATATATATATATATATATATATATATATATATATATATATTGTGATTAACTATATGACTTGTTATCTCTAATTTTACCAATTCATTTATTTTTAATCCATACGGTAGTAGTTAATGGGTTTACTTGTAAATAATAAAGCTCAAGTTCTGATGTCTCTTGGAAATCAACTACGCCATCTTCTCTGATGACGGAAATCAATCGTTTCCTTCATGGCCGATCAACTACGCCCTCCATGACGAAGTTTACTCCCTTCACATCGTGACTTCCTCTCTTCTTCATCAGCACTCTCCTTCTCCCGTCCATTCCTTCTCACGTCCTTCCCTTCCTTCTATCATGTCTTCATCGACTCCTCTGAATTTTGATGATGTTCTTTCCAAACTCGCCACCCTTCTTACTACACCATCTTCTAATGATCCCACCATATCCCTTCATCGAGATCCTCAAGCAGAATGGATGTTTTATCTATTCTTCAAACCTCTATCCCGCAAGAACTATCCACCCCATATCATCATCTCCATAATACCAAAAATCTGGAAACTAAAGGGCTCTGTTCGTATAACAGAGTATTATGCAGATTCCTACTCGGCAAAATTTGAACTCTTGGAGGATTTGGAATTTGTTCCGAATAATGGTCCATGGAAGCTGAATGATCATATGTTGATTCTTGAGAGATGTTATCCTAACAAATTACCCAGTGATTATTGTTTTAATGAGGCTACGTTTTGGGTGCAACTACATGGCCTACCAATGAATCTCCTCACTATCGAGTTCATCACCAATATTGCTTCGCGTATCGGCATTATTACTCCTCCCACCCCTGAGGATGCATGTAAGTGGATTATCTTTGCTCGAATCAGAATCAGGATTGATATATCTAAACCTCTTCCACGTACTCTTGGAGTCACTATGGGAAACAATCAGGACTGTCTTGTTCTACTGAAGTATGAAAGATTGCCAAAGTTTTGCCTCTTTTGTGGTTGTTTGGGACATAGTGTCAAGAAATGCAATATTCATCAAGAGTACTCTACAATGTTAGATTCCAGTTGGACAGAGGATCAAAAAACTCAGTTTTCTTCTATGCTGGACAAACGTCTTGATCTATCCATTATTGCTAATCATGCCAAAAAATTCAAATCCAGATTTAAAAGCCGCAATACTCCTCAAAGCACCAATACTCCTCACCGGCCTCCACAATCTGAGAACCTTCCTCCTATCAATGCTGATACCCCTAACCATCCCTCTGCTGCATCTTTACCTATGATCATTGATCCTACCAATTCCAATGCTCCAATTCATTCTTTTCTACCAAGTAATATCAACTCTCCACCACATCCTCCCTATGGTTGTTCTTCCTCTATCCAGCATAATACCAGTTCAGCAATGTCTACAGCAACGGTTGAGGATTCAGTTATTCCACTCCTTGATTCAAGGAAGAAGACAAATCAGTTATCCACTACTACTCCACATTTGTAGGTAACTGATACACGAAATCCACCTACTCTCATAACTGCTGATGAACCCCAAGTTAATATACCCAGTCCTTATACATCCACTACCACTACTGTACCCAAATTCCCTGTTGAACCTTCTGTGATCACAACCCAACCTGCCCAATCATCCAGTACTGAGACACAAGTCCATAGTCTACCATCTTTCGAACATACTGTTGACCCTTCTGTTACTGACATTCCATGCAAAACTTCCCTAACATCTCAGTATCCACATCTGAATTCACCTCACCCACCAAAAGCTATCAAACATCACACTCCCAGTTTTCATAAATCAACTTCATCCTCCCTATCAAATAACCTACCTCCTATTGATTGCCAAATATTCGCTCATCATAATCCCCTGTCTTCTTCTACTGTGAGCTCCAAAACAACTTTTACATCACTTATCAAATCTCTCACCCCTAATCCTTCTAAGGTTGTCGAATCACCTCCTACCACTACTACATCTCTCCCAAAGATCACATCTAAAAGATCCAAACCTGATTCCCCTGATGCCACAGAGATGTTTTTTCGACCTACAAAACGACTTTTCCTGTCATCTAAAGAGTTAATAGGCGCGGCTGGCCTACAACAGCCTCTTTCACCATGATCCTTTCTTGGAATTATCGGGGTCTGAGGAATGACCCGACAATTCATACATTAAAGTCATTCCTCCGGGCATCTCATCCTAAAATCATATTTCTTTCGGAAACAAGATGTTCGTCATCAGTTGCTTCTTCTATTGCAAACAATCTTGGTTACACCAACTACAGCTCTGTTTTTTCACAAGGATTGTCGGGAGGGCTACTTCTATGATGGGACTGTGACATTAATCTGAGGATTATCATAACCAATGATCATTATATTCATTCTATTTTTTATCATGGTGCTAATGCCCTACCATGGCACCTTATATGCATATATGGTCCTCCTGCCTTGTCTGATAGAACCTCTTATTGGAATCACCTGGGTTCTCTTATCCACACTTTATCCCAGCCATGGATATGTATAGGTGACTGTAACAGTATACTGAATCAAGCTGAAAAGCGAGGTG
This sequence comes from Iris pallida, assembly GCA_029216955.1. Classification (NCBI taxonomy): domain Eukaryota; kingdom Viridiplantae; phylum Streptophyta; class Magnoliopsida; order Asparagales; family Iridaceae; genus Iris; species Iris pallida. Next base: position 14,730,631 of record JANAVB010035017.1, read on the forward strand.
GTAGGAAATTCAACTATAGTCATCACAAAGCATTCATCCAGTGGTTTGATCAAGTGGCTGCCATGGATATAGGTTACAAGGGTCCAGCTTATACTTGGAGCAATAAGCGATTAGCTCAGTACAATATTGCAGAAAGACTTGACAGAGCAATGGTGGACTCTAAATGGCGATCATTACATCCAAATGCTGGCCTCCTCCATCTCTCCAGCATCAACAGCGACCACAGCCCTATCCTCCTACTTCTCAATATCTATTCAAGACGACGAAGACGTATCCATCGCTTCGAGGCAGCTTGGACAGTACAATCTGATTTCAACAATCATATATCCGACTCTTTGTGTCAGATAAATTCTACATCTCTTTAAACAAAGCTCAAAGTCCTTTTATCAAAACTTAGATCATAGGGTCATTCTAGTTTGGGTTCCTTAAACAGAGATATCAACTACTATGAGAATCGATTTTTGCAGATCCAAAAACAAAATCCTACCAATGCTCTCCTATTTGAGGAAAAGGATATTCAAATTGTGTTGAACAAATTGCATTTACAAAAAGAGCTTTACTGGAAGCAGCGTTCTAGTGTATCATGGTTGAAAGAAGGAGATAAGAACACCAAGTTCTTCCACTTATCTGCTACTACCAGGAAAAATAAGAACACCATCTACAGTGTCTCAAAATCAAACGGTGATTGTACTACAGACCAACAGAAAATCTCTGATATATTTGTTGCTCATTTTGCTTCGATCTTCCAAGACAGTGTGATTTCTCCAGTTCCCGAACATATTTTAAATGAGATGAATCGAATTACAGAGGAGGAAAACAGGTCATTACATACCATACCTACTGTGGATGAAGTCAGAGATACAATCAAGAGTATGAATCCTTATAAATCCCCTGGGCCAGATGGATATCCAGCCTTCTTTTATAAAAAATGTTGGGACTTGCTTGGTAATGAGGTAACCCGTTTCATCCAAGATTTCTTTCTCACTGGGATTATGCCTTCCAATCTTAATCATACATATATAGCCCTCATACCAAAAATTCAAAATCCATCCAAGCCTGTAGATTATCGACCAATTGCTCTGTGTAATATTCTCTACAAACTTATCACCAAAATCATTGCAAATAGATTACGACCTCTCCTTGATAGGCTCATAAGTCCACAACAAAATGCTTTTATCCCAGGTCGATTTATTGGTGATAATGTCGTCCTTGCCCAAGAAATTTTTCATTCTATATCCAATTTTAGCTACACCAATAGTTTTTTTGCTTTAAAATTGGACATGTCTAAATCCTATGATAGGCTTAGTTGGTCTGTTATTAGCCAAGCTTTACGAGGACTTGGTATCATTAGCCATACTCATACCCTTATCACGCAATGTGTGACAACAACTTCCTTTTCGATCCTTGTTAATGGAGAACCTTCTCAATTATTCATTCCTAAATGTGGTATCCGTCAAGGATGTCCATTATCGCCTTATCTGTTTATCATGAGTATACAAATATTTTCTACATTCATATCTATTATGGATAGAAATTCTCTTTTTGACAGTGTTACCATCCCTCGATCACTAACTGCATATTCCCATCTTGCTTTTGCGAATGATCTTCTCATATTTGGTAAATGTTCCCTTCATAATATTAATCATCTTAAGATCATCATCCAAACCTTCGAAGCATGGTCGGGTCAAAGAATCAACTTTGCGAAGTCCTCAATGTTCTTCTCCAAGAATACTGATCACATAATGAGACAATTGTATCTCCATCTCCTGGGTGTTTCTGTTATGCTACCATCTGATAAATATCTAGGACATCATCTCCTTCAATCTAAAAACAGGGCTTCCACTTTTGCCAACCTGGTTAATACTTGTAGCTCTCGTCTCCAAGGTTGGAAAAGTACTTGTCTTTCTCATGCGGGTAGGACCACTCTTATTAAATCCACTCTATCCTCCATTCCAAATTATTATCTTTCCTCATATCATATCCCAAAAAAGATTTTTTCTACCTTGATCAAGCAACAAAGAAACTTTTGGTGGAATTCCATTGACAAGAAGAAAATTCACTATACGGGTTGGACTACATTAACAAAACCGAAGTTCCAAGGAGGACTGGGAGTAAGAAATCCTTATATCACCAACCTTTCCCTGGTTGTGAAGCTAGCATGGAGATTCTTAACTGACACTAAATCCAGTTGGTCTAACCTCCTTAAAGACAAATACCTCCAAACATCATCCTTTTGGACTGCAACTCTTAGCACTTCTTCTTCATGTGTATGGTAGAGTATCCTTAAAAGCAGAGATTACCTATTCAACAATGTCATTTGGTCTGTTGGTGATGGCACAAATATTAATATCTGGAATGACCCATGGGTTCCTTCTTTATATAATTTCAAAGTAACTGGTTGTAGAAGCATGGAATTTCAGAACCAGAAATCCTATGCGCCTAACACTACATGCGCCAGGAAGCTCAGATGAAGTACTTGGCACAGTAAACGGCAAAAGCTTAAACACTAAAAGAAGATTTTTATTCCATATAGAAGTCTATTACATGTCTACAAAAGGTTGTACAAAGGAGAACTTCTACAAAAAGAAAAGCCCTAAGTCTACAGCCAGGCGCAGCAACCACCATGCGCTCTCAAACGGGCACATCTCGCCATGTGCTCTCAAACAGGTGCATCTTTTCGGCGTCTCAGTTTGGCGCATCACTTCAGCGTCTCAGCCAGGTGCATCCCTTCAGCAGCTCAGTTATGTGCCGCCCTTCAGCGTCTCAGTCAGGCGCATCTCTTCGGCATCTCAGTTAGGTGCATCTCTTCAAGAGCCTCAGTTATGTGCATCATAAAGTCTCAGCATATGCGCCTTACCTCGACCCGATCAAATGCTTCGACTAATGAAGCATTTATTGAGCAGAACGAGGGTGGGCAATCAACCCCCTAGCTGGAGGAAGAGCTCTCCAAACGGCAAAAGGAGGCTTTTAACACAACCAGAATGGACAACACCCACTCTAGAAGAAGGAGGAGCTCTCCCAAAGCCCAAAGAAGATGATCGGAGCACCGCAATTTCGATCTGTGGCTCTTCCAGCATAACGGAGACGAGGCTCGAGCATCCCGACCTTTGGATGTAACAGGCACCTTCCGCCTGCCTCAGAAGCCCTCGACTCCAACTTTTGGATGTAACAGTCACCTTCAAGTGCATAAATGAAGACAATGCGTCACATCTTCACCCTCGAGAATATCTCGTCAACAGAATGTGCTCGAGCAAACAAGTTCATTTCGGGAGGACATGAGAGAACATGAGGCAAACTCTCTCCTTGCCACTATTTATAGGCCGGGCAAATCAAACCCATACGCCAAGTGGCGGGCTCCCCGAATCTCATGCAATGAATTTGTATTAATGGTGATGAACCCGACGCTTTGAATTCAGCTAAGTCAAAAATGGCTATTTAAAGCACTTGAAGAACATAATAGTCGGGCCAATAAAGACGTGTCATACAAACGAATGTGCCGGTCAGACCGTGCATCATACTGACATGCCCACCAGCACCACGCGTCTTGTAAGGATGCGCCCATGCGTCCCCATGCGCCTAGTGGAACGCAGATCGATGCGCCCACTCAACAGCCCATCACCCGTCAAAGAACATTAAATGCTGAAGTCTGACACGACAGCAGCCAGTCCCTGAGGACTGAACAATTGACAGCTTTTTCAGAAAATGAAATGTCACTGACGTCGGCATCATCATTACTTCCCTCCGGCGGTTACAAGCCACGTGGCCGCCCAACCATTTTGTATGCACCTCCGCAGCTATGCGCCCAAATCTCTGCATGTGCCTCAAAAGCCATGTGCCTCAGACTTTTCTCTGATCCCTAAAGACAGAAGTCAAAGTCACTACTGAAGCCTCGCATGCGCCTCAAAAGTCGTGCACCCAGACTGGTTCGTGACTCCTAAAGGTTACAAGCCAAAGTCTCGTCATACGCCCAATCCCAGGCGCTTCCTATCAGATCACTCCCCACCAAATCTGAGATCTTTGAGCAACGGATATGCGCCACGTATCTCTTGACTCAGTTCAGCAGATAAAGGGGTGCTAATTACCCAAGATCTCAGCAACCGAAAGAACTTCTCTACTGCTACGTGTCAGCTCTGTCATAGCCCACAAATGCAACGAGAAGAGTTCAAATCCTCAATTCGAGCACACCGCCCATGCGCCTTCATCAGCAATCACAACGTGGCATCCCCACAAACCGGCGCATCCTACATGTGTACGTATGAGCAGCCAGCCTGCAGATTATAAATAGAGGGATTATTTCCTTCTGAAAAAGGCCACGAACCTACGAACACACACACAGAGAGGAAGATACAGACACTCAACATCTTTTTCTTCTCCGTGAGCTCCAGCACCCAGAACAACTCAGACCTTCAGAGAACCGATAACCGTCGTCAGATCGTCAACGGAGTCAACGCATTACCACTCGCTCCATCGGCACAAGGGACCCAGATAAAGAAAAGTGTTCTCCTAGGACTACATCTAAGTCCTACATTGTAACACTGTTCTTTTTGTATTAAAATTTGCAATAAAAAGATTTTAATGGCAAACAAGCTGGCGACTCTGCTGGGGACCTCTTTCTCCTCCACCGAGAAAGCTGTGTCATAATCCGACGACATGAAGGTGGGCTCCTCCCACAAGACGCTGGTCGTACGCCTCAATCAACAGACGTATGAGGAGTTCATCTCTGAAGGCAGCACAAGTCCTTCGAAGCGGCTGCCAAAGCCGAAGAAGACTTGCCAAGTCTGGGTGCGCAAGGTCGAGGCCCCTGGCACCACCACTGAAGGGGATGCACCGATGTAGTCCACCCTTCTCGCTGACATCCTCAGTAGCCAGGATGCGCCTACCGGTGCAGCGCATCTCTCAGAAAAGCATGGTGCTGACCACATTCCCCAGCCATCTCCTTCTTAGACAAGGAAGATGCGCCGACGGAGCAAGAGCGCAGCTAATACCCTGCGCATCACCTCTGATGCGCCACAGAAGGCCTCTGTCTTTGACAGACTCACTCACTGTTGTGGCGAGGAGAATTTGGACTCTGAGTACTATGCACCCCAGCGAGCTAGTACGAAGAAGTCCAAGGCGGCACGGGCCATGCGCCTTAAACGTGCTATGCCAACGGCAAACCAAAAGCATGCGCTCACAATCATGCGCGCTGCTGATGGTAAGCTGTACAAGGTTGACTCGGGTGCTTCTGTGCCAAAAACAAGCCGACCTTCAAAGTCCTCGTCTCACTTGGACGCATCTGCTGCGTTCGTAACCAAGTCGAACAAGGCAAACCCTATGGTCTTGAACTCCCGCGCCTCCATTGGTTGTGCGTCTAAGGTTCATTCAAGTCACTATAAATATTGTTTCCCTACTACTGATCTGAGCGCATGTTTTGCGTTGGATCAGGGGGCGCAGCATTCACTTGACCACCCCGGTGCTTGGCCTTGCCATACGTCTAATAGGGGTGCGAAGGTGGCACTCTCCCCCCAATGATTTGCGTAACGTGATCACTCACAAACGCTGGTCAGGAGAGTCGACTGACAAGCACAATGTACCCCTCACAGGGCACACCTGTGCTGTAGTCACCATCAACCGTTGTTATAAAATAGCAGTCCCACCACCAAGGCAGTCGGTGTTCCAGCTCCTCTCCAACATCGCCTCGGGAATAAGGTGTCAGCGGAAATGGAGCCAGAACTACAGGTTGCTTCCTGCAATATAGTCTCCAACTCTCCATCAATTCGGAAGCCGACTGGTAGCTCCTCGACTGTGTCCTCATCTAAGAGCCAGCCAAGAAAAGCCAAGACTACTGTCCCGTCCTCTGGAGTGTTTGAAGGCACTCGGAGGAGAAAGAAGATCCTGGAGGAAGCTGGGGGTAGTCAGGCCCTTGTCGATCCTTCTCCTGAAAATGAAGACGTCCTCCAGAACGTAGCTGGGGGTAGCCAACTTGCTGATCGTTCTCCTAAAGACGAAGACGTCCTCCAGAACATAGCTGGGGGTAGCCAAGTCCTTGCCGATCCTCCTCTTGAAGACGAAGACGTCCTCCAGAGCACAGATGAGGCTAGCCACGTCCTTCCTGAAGGCGAAGATATCCCCCAGGACATAGTTGGGGGTAGCCAAGACGAAGCTCCAGGAGAGGTAACTCCCCTACAGGAGAGTGAGGCCGAGAGTGAAGCCTCAACTGATCCATCCACTTCCAACCGTGTCATGACAGTATACATGACTGGGGGTGATGCCGAGCCAGATGCACCGCCAGCAGACCTTATCCAGCGCATGGATACCTTGGAGGGAGGACTCAAAACCCTCTCTGCCTCCATGCAAATACTGACTCAAGCGGTGTTCGAGATACGGTCAGCTTTGGCCAGGACACCGTCTACCGGTCCTGACCCAGGGGTCAATGGAGAATCAAGTATACCCCTTCAACGGGTATCCTTGGATACAGATCGCCACGAGGCACCTCGGACATCGGAGCCATCAAATGCTCAACTCCAGGCTGTACCACCTTTTCTGACTCCCAGCTCCACGAAAGACGTGGTCGAGATGATCAGGGACTTACGCGATCGCTTTGAGTCCAAGAACAGACAGGAGGAGCGCCAGAAGATGGGGATCCCATAACTATTCCCCCTCGAATGGAACAAAGTGGTTTATCCTCCCAAGTATAAACCACAGACATTAACGCCATACAATGGGAAGGACTCTCCGTGCCGCTATCTGACGTACTTCCAGTCTCAAACGGGACTTCTCCCGAAGGAAGACGTGCTACTCACCAGCATATTTGTCGGGGCGTTGAAAGGAGTAGCTTACGACTGGTACTGCAGTCTCCCCGACAACTCCATATCTTCCTTCGACGACTTGACACGTCTCTTCCTCGATCGTTTCTACGACGGAGGGAAGGACATGAACATGGCGTCTCTTATAGAGATACGTGAGAAGGAGAAGAAAACAGTTCGAGCATTCATCGAACGGTTCTGACAAGCCTGCTTCAGACTTCCCCTGGGTATGCCAGAACATGCACTCCTCTCCTCCTGCAGCATGAACATGCTGCCTGCGATCAAACTCTGGCTCAACTCTACTCCTCCTCCCGACTGGAGTTTTTTGATCATCGAGGCCGAGGCAGCTGAAAAGAAGGCGTCCAATGCCCGTCTTCTGGGAGTCAGTTTCCCTGCCTTTGAGGACAAGGGAAAATGGCCTGCAGTCAATAACCCTGGACGAGAGACGAAGGGGAAGCAGGCACTGACTATCAATGCCTCCAAAGGTGCATCGGCACCCACTCAGAAGCCTCCACTTGTACCAAGGCCAAAGGAGGTTTATTCTTTCAACGACGAAGACACCCTGCAACTCTTCGAGATATTAAAGCAGGATGACAAGATCAAGTTGCCGAACCTGAAGCATCCCGACGAGGTTGGGAAAGTGGACCATCCAAGGTACTGTCACTACCATCGGTTTGTCGGACATCCAACTAAGGACTGCTACGTCCTTAAGAACTACATCCAGCGCATGATCAATGTGGATGTCATCTCCGTCGACTACGAGGAGAAAATGGTCTCGGCCAACCTGGTGTCACTCCAATTTGGCACCTTACCGCCAACCACAATACAAGATGGCATCGTCTCCATCCCAAAGACGACAATGGAGGTGGTCAATCTACCACCTACTCGTGATAACGTGAGTGGACTCATCCCACTCACCACATCTCGGGGAGAGGTCTTATGGGTTCATCCCGATCTCGTCTCCGAGGTTACTCAATCGGAGGTACGCTCTGCCTCCAAAGCTAAGGGCAAGAAGATCAAGTCTTACCGTATGGTCTTTTCCTCCGCAGAAGAGGCTCTTCCTGTACAAACCCGTTCGCAGCTGAACGTCCAACCCGATGAAGCTGCCGTCGAGGTGGTGCCTCCCTGCACTGTCCCTGCTGCCGAAGAAGGAGGTCCATCCAAGCCTCCAGCGGCCAATAAACAGAAATATGTAGAGGCCCGTTTCGACAAGCCTTTACGAAGGGAAAATGCTTCGGGGCTAGCCAAGCCCCAAAACTTCGACATACTGGCACAACTTGCCAGTACTCCTGCCTGCCTATCTCTGTTTGAGCTTCTTCGTCTTTCCAAGGACACTCGTGAAGCTCTCTGTGAAGCTCTGAAGGATGCTGAGTCCTTCATTAGTCAGGTTAAGCAGCCTGAAGATCTCCCGACTACATGTGCGCACTGCCATTGTGCGGATGAGGTTATCTCTAACATAACCTTCATCCAACAAGACATGCTGCTCAAGCACAACCGACACAACAGACCACTGTATTACACAGGGTATGTCGGCTTCGTCAAGGTGAAACGGATTCAGATCGATCCAGGGTCTTCCCTCAGCATTATCCCAAAGACGCTACTCTCAACACTGGGGATCCCAATGTACCGTTTAGCACCTTCCAATACCATAATCAGCGGCTTCAATGCTAGCAAAAGCGAGCCGCTGGGCAAAATACGACTGAAGTGTCATATCAGTAACCTCCGAATCGAGGTGACTTGCTATGTCGTGGACGCTGATGTCAACTATAACCTCCTACTGGGTCGTCTGTGGCTGCATGAGTACATGGTGGTGCCATCTACACTCCACCAATGTATGAAGTATGTGTCCACCAATGTATGAAGTATGTGTCCACCAACGACATCATCCGGACAAAATTTGCGGACATTGACCCTTTCAAGGGGGTCGAAGCCTACTTCACTGATTCGACCCTGTACAAGTAGCCAGACGAAGGGGAAGCCAATGATGCTGACGATGAAGCAGAAACGGCAGCGGAACAGGACATGGATCCAGAGGTGATTCCCGATGCTCCATTGAAAATTCGACTCAAAGGGAAGCCGCCTCAGACGCTGCCTCCATGACCATCAAGCTACCTGGAAAAGCACCAACTTCTCTAGGTAGAACACCTACTGAAGCTCCCTTGAAGATACGGCTCAAGGGAAAGCCGCCTCAAACATCGGCTCTCCCTGTGGCAAAACTACAGGGGAAGGCACCAATCACTGAAGGCGCAGTCGAGGCACCTCTAAAGGTGCATCTTAAAGGCAAGCCTCCGCTATCATCCATCTCATCCAAGCTGTCGGAGAAGGCCCACATAGCCCTCTCAGACCCCAAGGTCAAATCTGCGGTGGACTCTTCCGATCCAACCCCAGTACTCACAGATGAAGAGCTAGGAGAATATATATCTGCTGATGTAGATGCACCCTCTCTGGACAATGTAATCCTGCGGAATAAAATCTCGTATTTCATCAATAATAGAGTATCTTTTAATTATTCTAGTCTTCCACATTGGAATGCTATGTATACATTAGATAATGCTCTACGGTCGTTGTAAACACAAATAACGACCGTCAATCATGTAAATCGAGTAGTCCCGTCCCAAGGGGTCTATTTTGTAGTCCCGCCGCGGAATCGAGACGAAGAATCCATCATTTTCGGCAAAGTCGAGCGTCATCAAGACCTTCCGCCACTCGAGCAAGAACCAAATACCGACAGAATACAAGTCTATCGGTACACGGACAAGGCAAAGTACCTCATCCAAAAGATGGGTTATGACCTAAAAAGCAACAAAGGCCTGAACTACGGCAAGGGTCGGCGTCTTCCTCTCCGGCTCCCAACACCTAAAGGAAAGCTGCAGGATTACTATCATCGAACTCGACGGGGGGTAGGCTATGTCACGCCGCCGACAACTCCAGAGAGTTCGGAGGCCGAAGAAGTAGAACATTCTTATTCGTCCGAAGCATCAACTTGGGATTTCGATACCAGTATCGGCTCAGTCTTCAAGAAGGTGCTATCAGTCAACATGGCATCTGTATAATCTCACGAAGATGAAGGCGAAGACCAAACGCTAAAATTCTTCGAGGAAGAACCTTGGGCTCAATGCCTAGGAGCACGATGGGAGTCTCATTTTGAAATACGCGAACCCTCTATCGAAGACGAAGTCGAACAGATCAATCTTGGGGATGGATCTTCTTCCAAATCCATATTCATCAGCAAGAGTCTAAAGGGACCAGACCGGGAATCTTTAATCCAACTGGCTAAAGAATATATCGACATCTTCGCCTGGAGCTACGAAGATATGTCGGGACTTGATCCCCAGATCGCGATGCACAGACTTAACATCTTGCTTGATGCTAAGCCTGTAAAGCAACAGCAGCGACGTTTTCGTCCTGATATTATGAACACTATCGATCAAGAGGTAGACAAACTCCTGACCAGCGGGTTTATCCGTGAAGAACAACACCCGGATTGGGTGGCCAATGTCGTCTCTGTCACCAAAAAGAATGGGAAGATACGAGTCTGCATCGACTTCAGGGACCTCAACACCGCTTGCCCGAAGGACGAATTCCTGCTTCCAATCACTGACGTGATGATCAACAATACATGTGGTTTCGAACGCATGTCTTTCATGGACGAATATTCGGGCTACAATCAGATCAAGATGTTTCCCGATGACGCAAAATACACGTCATTCAGGATACCGAAGGGGGTTTTATACTACACAGTGATGCCCTTCGGCTTGAAGAATGCTGGTGCTACATACCAACGAGCTATGAGTACCATCTTCCATCAATATCTTTGCAAAATAGTTGAATGATATGTTGATGACATCGCAGTCAAGAGCCGTCTCAAAGGGGATCACCTACAAGACCTGAAGACAGTCTTCGATCTCATGCGAGCGCATCAACTCAAGATGAACCCCGCTAAATCCTTTCTTGGGGTTTCTAACGGAAAATTCCTGGGCTTTATTATTACGGCGAAAGGCATTCATGTCGATCCCGAGAAGACCAAGGCTATCCTTGACATGGACCCTCCGAAGAACCTCCGAGAACTTCGAGGCCTGCTGGGGCGTCTGGCATACATCCGAAGGTTTATAGCAAACCTTTCCGGAAAGTGTCAACCCTTCACCCAGCTCATGAAGAAGGGGGTCTCCTACGTCTGGACAGAAGAATGCCAGCAAACTTTCGACGATATCAAAGCTTACTTGACGAGCCCGCCAGTCCTGGTGGCACCCGTCGCCGGCAAACCATTTCTCCTCTACGTCCGTGCCATGGATCATTCCCTCGGCACTCTGCTGGCTCAAAACAGCGATGCAGGCTACGAGCAAGCTATCTACTACCTCAGTAGGACACTGATCGGGGCCGAACACCGGTACAACCCCGTTGAAAAGGAGTTTCTGGCTTTGGTGTTCGCCATCCAGAAGTCTCGCCATTATGTCTCGGGCCAGACAATTCATGTCATCTCCCGAGTCAATCCACTCAGGGTGCTCATGACGAAGCCAGGATCATTGAACTCCCGGCTAGCTACATAGGCGATCCTGTTGACGCTGTACAACATGGTGTTCGTCCCACAAAAAGCCGTCAAGGGTCAAGCTCTAGCCGACTTTTTAGCTGCACACCCCATCCCAGAGTCCTCCAGACTCTATGAAGATATCCTGGATGAGGTCCAAGAATCAAACGTCACCGAAGAAAGCTCCGTCTGGCGGATATTTTTCGATGGCGCTTCAAGAACAGGCCCCAAAGGCCAAATCATCGAAGTCGTGCTCCAACAATGTTGTCGAGTACAATGCTCTCATCATAGGACTCCAGCTGGCACAACAGCTGGGGGTGGATCATCTGGAAGCCTACGGCGACTCAAAACTCGTCGTTAACTAGATCAGAGGGCAATACGAAGTTCGTCATGAAGCTCTGGTTCCTTACCATGAAGTTGCATTGAACATTATTTTAACCTTCACCAAGTTCTTCATAGAACACGTACCTCGGTTACAAAACCTGGAGGCCGACGCTCTGGCTGGCCTCACAGCCTCATTGGCAGCACCTCTCGGGACTCAGCACTACGTCATGGTAGTTGGTCGAGACTTGGTCTGTCCTAAAAATAACCTATGCTCACAAATAACCCATGCCATGTTAACAAGTGCTGGTGTTAATGTCCGAGACTGGAGGTTCTCGTTCATCGACTTTGCTGTCTACGGAATTCTCCCAGAAGACCCGAAGGAAGCCGTCTCAGTCAGGAGGCATTCCCTTCGATTCTATTATGATACAGCTACTAAAATGCTGTACCGACGCTCCTACGATGGACTTCTCCTTCGATGTTTATCCAACGAGGAAGCAGCTGAAGCCCTTCGAGAAGTGCACGATGGAACTTACGGGGCTCATCAACCTGGGCCTAAGTTGCAGGATCGACTGCGATGCATAGGTTACTACTGGCCAACCATGGCAGCCGACGCTGTCGACTATGCCAAAAAGTGCCATGCTTGTCAGCTTCATGCCGACTTCATCCATACACCGTCGGAACCACTACATCCTACGGTCGCCTCTTGGCCCTTCGAAGCTTGGGGCATGGACATTATAGGACCTATCACCACTCCTTCATTGAGGGGACACTGCTTCATCCTAGCCATCACCGACTACCTCTCCAAATGGGCAGAAGCAGTTTCGCTGACGGAAGTGAAGAGCTCTAGGGTGATCAGCTTCATCAAGCACCATGTCATATACCGTTTCGGGGTACCTCGAAGGATTATCTACGACAATGGTCCACAGTTCATCAGCCAGGTTTTCAGTAGATTCTGTGACAAGAATCGCATTCAAAACGTGGCATCGACCGTCTATAATCCGTCAGCAAACGGATTGGCCGAGGCATTTAACAAGACTATCGTCAGGCTACTTAAAAAAGTCGTGTCATCCAACAAACGCGACTGGGACGAAAAGCTCGACGAATGCCTTTGGGACAACCGTACAACGGTACGGACCCCGACGGGCAACACACTATTCTCCTTTGTCTACGGGAGCGAAGCGGTACTGCCTCTCGAGATCCAGATACCCTCACTCCGTGTAGCGATCACAAATCAACTCACAGAGGAAGACAATCAACGTCGTCGTCTGCGAGAACTGGAGCCACTTGACGAAAAATGTCTCCTAGCTCAACAGTGCATCGAACTCTATCAAGCCCGTATATCACAGGCTTTCAATAAGAAGGTCAAGCAGAGGACTTTCCAAGTAGGCGACCTAGTTCTGGCGGTCAGGAGGATGATGGTGTTGATACACAAAACACCAGGAAAGTTCGAGCCCAAATGGGAGGGACCTTTCATCATAGAGACGGTATACTCAAATGGTGTTTACCGTCTCGCCCGATCAAACGGGGACTTGTTCATGATGCCCATCAACGGCAAGTTCCTAAAGAAGTACTACTCTTGACATCCTTCAGATACGTACTTCCATCTCTACCCAACAAGGGAGTCTGTGGACCCAATCATCAGGGCTCACGTACACCTCCCTTCCACAAAATATTACGCTTTCGGAACCCAGCTGTTCCGTGGCGTTCTATCTCCAGCAGAAGGACAACCACGTCCACATTACCTCTGAGTTGCTCCTCTACGCCCTACAAAGCGAAATCTTACGCCCCGTAAGACTATACTACCCATCATGTTTACCACGTCTACATTACCTCTGAGTAAACATCCAGTACAAACAACCCTTGTGTTGTCGTGCATTGATCGCAGAACTTCCACGTCCACATTACCTCTGAGTAGTTCTGCGTATCCCCCCCAGAGTCATTCCTACCACGTCCATAACACCTCTGAGTAGGAAGATTCCATCATTTGAACCCCATATTTGCCACGTCCATATTACCTCTGAGCAAACATGTCGGTTCTCCCAAACTTATTATCTGTACCTAAAAACCAAGGTACGTAAAAGATAATAGGTCCACACAAATCATCCAGTTCATGACAGCGAGAATGAACGCACCAAAAAACTCTTCATTCTTTATTTAAAAGTAAAGAATTACATCTCCAGCAGGAGTTGCAAATTACACAAAATAACAAAAAAGGAGAGACTACAATCCCTAAGCATCACCAGGATTGGCTGAAAGCTCTTCGATCCGACGCTTCAAGGCTGCCGCCCGAGTCTCTGCGGTCGCCAGGACTCGACGTTCGGCTTCTTGACGCATCATTTCTATGGCCTCAGGAGAAGTGTCATCCTCAACTGTTGTCGCTACTGGGCGAGGGAAAGAGCCTGGCGAGTGAAAGCCGCTTCATCCTCCTTAGATGCTACATGTTCAGCTTGGACTCGCTCAGCATCTAATAAGAGTTGGGCCCGCTGGTCTTCAAGGAGGCGAATCTTGGCATTAACCTCCTCTATACTAGCGTCCAACGCAGCTCGCAACTCTACCTTCTTCTGCGTGGACAGATAGCCTCTCCACTACAGCCTCAGTTTTAGCCACCTTGCGCTCCCAGACGGCCATGGTGGCCTGATAAGATGACTCAGTTTCAGCGATCAACTTCTCCTTTTCTACGTCTATCAGGGCGGAGAGATTATTTTGCTGGATACACTGAAACTCGAAAAGCAGCTGGTAGAGCTCGGCCACCGATGCCTCCAGAATCTCGGCCATATGGTCATGACCCTGGTGGGAACGTATCAGACCAATGTGAAGGAGCACCATGGTTTTTGCCGTCGTGAAAATCCCATTGGCATTCATCACCGCTGATACGCCCTTCTGCAATATCTTGTACACCGCCTCAACGATAAACTTTACGTACTCATCCGCATCCGCCAGCACTTGCGGTGTCATAGCAAGAGTTGGAGGAGCTGCTCTAGACGGCGGACCAGAAGAAGACCCGCCAACTTCGATCTGCGAGGCTGAAACCTCGGCATCAACAGACTCCCCCTCAACAGGGGCTTGAACTTCGCCACTGGCCCGAGGAGCCAAAAGAGCGGAAGGAGCCGAGAGGGGCATCGATATCGTACCCCAAGTGGAAGGAGCAACGGGGGTTTCCAGCAAACCCTTACCCTTCCCAAGCTCGGAGGGACCACCAACGTCATGAGCTATCTCCTCCATCTCCAACACACTGTCAGCAGGCCGCACGGGACCTTCCCCCGCTGGCAAGGCAGCAAGATCAGCACTTGTTTCTTGACTCGGCTCCCCTGGAGTCAGGCTCGGCGGACGAGTCTCACCTTCCTCATCGGATCCCTCTGCGGGGATAGAGTCTGTCGCTGCCTCCTGGTCGGTAGCCACCTCAGCCTCCACTGCTGAGTCTGGGGTAGGGCTCGACAACGATACAGCCGACCTCCCCTCATCATGACAAGGAGGGGAATCAGCCTTCTCTTCTGTTTCGATCATGTTTGTTGCTCCCGCAACAGGCTCACTCATCTCTGGAGGAACGTCATCTGAAGACGACGAACTCCACTCCACTTCCTCATCCGGAAGCCCCTTATCTGCTGGGTCCTCAATGTCAGAAGCCCCCACGGCAGCTTGAACCCTCCCGGGAACTGCTTCAACCTCAGCTTCCTTTCCAACATAATCTGGAGATACAAAATCTCCGCAGGAACGACATCGTCTGAATTCTCCTCCATGAGAGACATCACAATCGGAGGAATGAGCTCTTTGGATGAGCCCGCCACCTCCTTTGGTCTGCTGGCACCCGATTTTGGAGTTCGGGGTCTCCTTTTCAGCGGCTCCTATAAAAAAGAAAGTATATGTCACAAAAATGGTAGAACTAACCAGACTATGTGGGACTCCTCACCTCCATAGGAGCTGAGTCTGTTGACACTGCCGGTGACAATGCCTTCTTCTGTCGCTTCGGCGCAGAAGAGCTAGCCTCTGTATCAGCACGTCTCTTCGGCTGATCGGCCGAGGGTTCTGTCTGACCCCCCGTGGATACGGCAGGGGTACCTCGATAACCCATCTCTGGCGGGCGGTACGACCGAGCCTTCTCCAACAGATTCCCAGTTGCCTCTGATTGGGTACCGACAATAAAACTGGTCTCCCGATCATATCCAGGAGGCATGGCACTCATGGCACAGTAAAATTTGGCAGCCGAGAAAAGAATCGGCGGCCGCGGATTCTGAACAGGCAGCGTAAAACGAGCTTCGGTGCATCCGGCATTGTAGTAATGCCAAGCTCGTGCACCGTCCAGCAAACTTCTAGTATATCCCAGGTTAATACTGGGGTTCTCCAACATCAGCTGAGCATAGCCGAATTGTCGTGCAAAACGGCTAGGCAAGTATGGTTCCAGGTAATACTGGTTTATATTCTAATATACCAGATGGGACGGTCGGATGCTTTACAACCAGCGGAATTCCCATGGAGGCAGAGTGGTGGCATCTTCACCCGAATCCGTTAAGTCTTCGTTGGCCTCAAAACCCAAGAAGACGGGACCGACCTTGGTGATCTCCCACCCCTGAAGGTGGGATAAAACTTTTCTGCAAACAGGAACACCAGTATGCAACCAGCTTCTCTGGTGGAAACGGCGGAGGAATGCGTCTCCGGCTCTGTGGTCTTCTTCCGAGCTCGGGCTCATCACGTTGGGATGGTGCAAAATTAACCACCCCATCAAGTAATGAAACGGCAGTTCGGCACAGGAAAAGTTGTCATTCCTACCTCGTTCATGAACCATATTTCCCGTAAATTCTCGTAAACCTCACAGCAGGTTACACACTATTGCAGGGAGTAGAGCCAGGCGACGACCAAAAACCAACTTCACAGCTAGCAGGATTAGGTTCCGGGTCACTCTCGCCACCGAGCCTGACCCGCCTGAAAAGACATAATCCCGGAGCCATATCATCAAGTAGGCAGTCAACAATGCCTTGGGCGACATCCGGTGCACGCAATGCCAGAAACAGCTGTACACATCTTCGCCATTCTCATTTGAACGTGGGGCCTTCTCGCCTAGTCGGCTCATTTCGGAGGTTACTTCCGCGGATTTCAGCCCCTGCGGAGTCGTAAACCGAATTTTCGAAAAATCTGCCAGGTCCTGCTTGAAGACGTAATCCCTCCAAGCAGTCACATGAGGCTATGTCTTGCCTCTGTCCTTCCGTTGCATCACATAATGATGATGGCTCGCCACCTCTTTAAAAACAGCCATCATCTTCGGGTCCTTCTTTTCCAGAACCAGGATCTCTTCATTTATCGGAAAATATTCCTCGTACGGTTCCGAGCCCCAGGGAAGCTTGGACACCTCGTACATCTCATGGAGAGCCAATCCTAACTCCCCCACTAGACTAAAGAAAGTGCCAGTCTGGGTATTGAACATCTCCAGAAGCGCGAGGAACATATGCCAGTTGATCTCGACGCCTGCCTGGGTAGCACGGATTGCGACAGTCAATCCAATCTCTCGGAGTTCGGTTCAAAACTGCGTCAGAACCCAGAGTGTCAGCTTGTCCCACTTGGAAACATAGTGACACCAACCCTCTACCCAAAATTTACCTTTCGGGTACGACTGCTTCAACAACAGCATACGATTTGCAAAAGTCGAAGCGCTAAAAGCAAATGTGTTGATGGGAACGTCACTGTAAATGCTCCCAGGACGCAGTCCGCCAGGTGAAAGAAGGCCCGACCCGGACGACGGCTAAAGTATCCCTCTGATTGGAAGTAGTGTCAATCTTAAAGGTGCCTGCCACCGCTCCCCCCTGAGATGGGGTTAGCTCCCAAGACATCCTCCTCTTGGAAGCAAGGCGACAGAAAACCGTCAGAGGCCATTGACGCTCAAGTTGCTTAACAGTCATGTGCACCCCTCTTGCTGTAAAGAACCAATCTTCCTTGATCTTTAACACCTTTGCTTCAGTAGAAGTAAGGCGGTCCCCAAACAGGAACTCAGGCTTCAAGAAAGTCACATTATCAGAAATGGCAGATTTCAAAATGCCACGCTCCATCATCCATTGGAGGAACCCATGTTGTTGTTCCCGGATTTGGGTCATTCTCTCAGAAGGCTGGTCCAGCATAATAGCAGCGTGGGCAGGGTTTATCACCTCCTCGTTATAATCTACTCCTATCTGACAGAGGACAGCATCCAGAAGTACTTCATTCAAGAGCGAGACGGTCATCGACACTAGAGGTCAGCAAAAGAAGTCACAAACTCAGATATACAACAAATACTCTGAGTTACGCTCTTATCAGAAGCGCATACACTGAACCAAGGCTCAGGCGCATCTGGAAAGAAGCTTCGGCGCATTATCAGGGTCTAAACCCATACGCGTCAGCAGTGAAGCTTTAGTGCATCATCAGTGTCTAAACCCATGCGCGTCGGCAGTGAAGCTTCAGCGCATCATCAGGGTCTAAACCCATGCGCGTCAGCGGGGAAGCTTCGGCGAATCAGGGTCTAAACCCATGCGCGTCAGCGGGGAAGCTTCGACGCATCAGGGTCTAAACCCATGCGCGTTAGCAGGGAAGCTTCGGCGCATCATCAGGGTCTAAACCTATGCGCATCGACGGAAAAGCTTCAGCACATCATCAGGACTCACGGTCCATGCGTGTAATGACCCGCTCCGCCCTAGCGGAACGCCGATTCAAACGGCAAGTACAACGACTCAAGCGAGCCGTCGACCCGAAGAGTTGCGTCGACCCGATGAAGTATCGATGCGAATCGATACAAGACTTACAATGGCCCGTCAAAGATGAATCCAGACTTAGACTATCAAAGGTGCACTCGGAGTGTCGCTCGGCCGATGCGAACATCGCTAAGGTGGGTGGCTCCGATGAACCCATCTTTGCTTAGCCTAGACACATAACAATACGGACACTATCACTGAAATCGCTAGGCGATAACACCGTGCATGCTAATAAATGACTCAACGCACCTAGCTAGGAGAATAATCCCATCTTGTATGCTTATATAGAACATAGGAAGGAACAAAAAAAAAGTGAGAACTCTCGCACCGCGCTCCACGCTCGTGCTGAGGCACAGGCTTATATTCGAGTTCCCTATGCGTTCAACAATGAAACAATGAATGGATTACAACAATAAAACGGGAAGACTATCAACATAGTCGTTCAAAGTAGAGTATAGCAACATTGAAAGATTATGGGGCCGATGGGTCGCCAAGGTAACTCCCGTACGAGGAGTTGCATAATGTGTGAATGAAAGAATGAATGGATAAGTGAATGAATGAACCAACGAATGAAAGAATGAATACGTGAATGAATCAATGAACGAACAAACAAGTGAAAGAAAGAAAGAATGAATAAAAAATAAGAAGGAAAGGAATGGTTAGCGACAGGTATGACGGGCACGTGCAACGGGGCTCGCTACCCGTGCTGTACGGACGCCAACCTGGTCGATAATACATTATGGCTAAGGGTTAGCCTACGGATCGGAGACAGCCGTTAAGTTAAATGACAAATAATATGAAATGGTCATGGACAATCCCCTCGTATACGGAAGGTAGAAGATATAAGGGATTTCCAGCGGCACGGTCAAAGGGAGGACGTGGCCGGTCTGGACAAAAATCAAAATGGCTTACGGGCTGCCTGGGTGTGGACTTGGCCATCCAGGGGACGTAAGTGCAGCAGTATTTTCAAGAGACTAACGGGGTGTGTGCCAGCCTGTACCCTACGTTAGTTGAGAAATACAACGGCTTGGATGTCCAAAATGGCTTGTGATGCCAGCGACCGGTGCATATAGATTTAAGTAGGCTTTGCTGGTGGCAATCCACGTGCAAGTCCTTGCATTGAAATCAAAGTGGTCTAAGTTAATCTGAACAAAACGTCCTCTGAACAAACATCGAATGTAAAGCACAAATGATCAAAAGTACTTCGTGCAAGGAGTTAGAAAATGTGCCTATGACGTGCTAGAACCCGAGGCAAGGACACGCACTTGACATTGAATGCTTGTATGAACTACGTTAAGTTATTTCATATGAATTGTTGGCTAACTTGGTTTACGTTGAACAGGGAAGGCCGGACGGTAAGTATGGGTAAGTCGTGCATGTATTTCCATGCGACACTTGTATTCGGCAACACGAGATAGGCTATGAAATATGCCATGTAAATGATCTTAAGGCAAGATTAGAAAGACAATGAATAATAGACGGTGCACAAAAGTAAACAGAATATGTTTGGTAATGATAGCATTGTGGGCGAGCTAGCCTCCCCACCAGTGCATAATAATGTACTGATAACCCCACAGTCTGCTTGCAGGATGCAGGAGACGCCGGCGGGTGCGGAGCTTCCATCGAACATGTTAAGGCGCGAAGCCAACTCCGGAGCCTTGGGACGTTGCAAGAAGCTGAAGCATCCTATACAGGACATAATGTATCGGAACATCGCCATAAATCATTCCATGTTGTAAGCCACTTGGCACGTCTTTTATGTTTCAGAGAGAGAGAGCTTAAGCGATTTGTAATATCGGCCTAGCGCTGCTTGTAAACTTCTTGAATATCAATAAAGAGTTTGAATTCGCTTCTACTTGTGTTCATTTACTTTTCGCTGCAAATGGGGACACTCTGTGCGACTCTGTGGCCTAGCTCAAATCGGCTGTTTCTGGACTTAGCCTTGCGCGGGCTCAACCTAGGCCCGTGCGGCATCACGCCTTAGCGAGGACGATCGCTTCTGCGGGAGCGGGGCATGACAGATTGGTATCAGAGCACGGCTTTACGTCTTTGGACTTTATTTCGATTTTCTCAGTTTTGAAAGCTCGATTTTGAAACAAAAAAAGTGTACGCTCTCTCTCATGGTGCCTTGGAATGTTCCATACAATAAGTCTAATATTTTCAAAAGCTCGTACAAGTACTCGGTCGAACGGGATCGCTAGGCGAAGGCCTTTGTGCCGAACCACGACGTACTTGAGTTGGAAGGAACCGATGCTAAGAGTTAGCAAACGCAAGGCGTGCTTGAATAACCTTACGCTGACAATAGCGAACGTGTACGCGGGACCAAAGTATAGTTCGAATGGGATAGCTATGTACACGGCCTTTTGGCTAAGTTGTGCCGCGTGTCGCGCACCTCAACTTTTTGGTGCAATCGAGTTGCGAACGATATCAAGTATCGCTTGGTCGGGAACGAAGCTACACTTAGAGTGTATATCGATAGGAACGCTATCAAACTAATGCTTTGGCATGCACGGGAGTGATTTGGATTTTGAGGAACGGGCGAACGCACGATTGAATATATCGAAAGGGAACCGAATGATCATTTGAGGATTTGTAGAATGACTTGACTCCGAGTGGTGTATGTGATAGCTTCGAAGAAGGAAAAGAACGAGTGTCGATGACTAGTCGAATGGCTCGAACCCTGAGTGGTGTATGGACATTGTAGAAATTGTTCGGGCGAGACTAAAGGATTTACGAATAGAACGAGTATGTCGGCAAGCGATGATATCGCGCAAGTCTTGGAATGAGTAACGCTTAGTTGGTTTCGACTTCGAGAGTCTCAAACGAGATATCGTTCGGACGAATTAAGAATGCGTAGTACAAATCATGAAACGAATGGAGGTCTTGGTCGAGAAAACATAGGAGATCGTGCATGCGATTTTGAATTTAGTCGAAGGGATTGAAACTTGAGTTGAGGTGAAATACCCATGGACGAGATCGAAGATAGCACGATCGGAAGATAGCGTGCATAGAAAACATTGGTTTGAAGATACGAGGATGACTAAGGATTTGGAATAGATGTTGCTCAATGAAGAGTTAGCACGAGACAACGTGAATTGAGAAATTAAGTTGCACGACTCGAAATTCGTTGCAAAAGGAAGATCGTCATGTTATGTGCATCATCGATGGTATTGAGGCGTATCAAAGATCGATGTACGATAACTCGGGGGTATTCTAATTCGATGAATGATGACCGTGTTAGAAGTTATTGTTCAAGGGATGCCATGTTGGAGATCTTGATAGAAATAAATGTTTGGATGAAGAAGGGAAGTGACTTGATTGTTCGGTGATAACCACAACGACAATGATCTTGTCTTACGCGAGCACAACTCCAGCCTCGCATATGCGTCACGTCGGATTTGGGACGATCGTTCTGCGTGAGCGTTGGCATGGTGATTCATGTCCAGCGGGAATGATCGAACTCGAAATACCTTGACATGGCAATTTTGATTACTTCGACGTGTGGTTTGAAGCGAAGGCGAATCGGAGGATTGATCGGACTTATGAGGGACAACGAAGAAAACTTAAGGATTGAGTAAACCCAATCCGCGTATCGAAAATGAGTAAGTCTAGATTCAACGCAAGATTTACGTCCCGATGAGGACGATTATTCCACGGGAACGTTGATATGGTGATTCATGTTCGCCGTAGATAATCAGATTTGCATGAGATCGGGGCACAACATATTGCAAGGCTAGATGACCTTGTGATCGACTACGTGAATTGGATAGAATGGATAGGTGAATTATATCAAACATACTTGAAGAGATAGACTATGGTAATTGCTAGTGCGGACGCACGAGATTGACATGTCAAGGATTTGATTGAGGACAACCTATCGTAGGATAACTTTCCTAAACGAGCTCAGACATGGAGCGGAGAATGTGTCTATGCGAATAAGAGGAACACTGCTTGATGTTTAGAAATTTGAGTAAAACAAACTTGGGTAGAAACTCCCGTACAAGAGAACAAATGGTTTGACCATAGGATTTGGGGTGAGCGTCGTGCAACGACCTTGCACGATGAGCAATGGACTTGACGTGTAACTATGACCTTGTGAGCTGACCTAGCGGATAGGCGGACGACCCTATGCCGAGTGATTGAACATGTGCGATAGCATTTACAGTATCGTCTAGACGGACGATAGACTTGGGGAAACAAGACTTAGAGTAGGACGGGGAACTGGGAGTGTGCGTGAACGACGATGAGATTGGCCCCAAACGAAGGGAATGATAGGGATGGATGATGCACAAGTAAAAGTTGGGATAACGAATTGAATCGTTGATAGAAAGAAATACTTGATGATGGTGCAATACTTGGTTTTGAATCGGACGAAAATTACTTAGGCTTGGTCGACCCCGCTAAGAAGAAATCATACTGATTTCGTAGACAAGAACGCTTGAGAAATGAATCGAATCATCTCGATGACCGAGATAAACGATAGTGAGATGCACACAAGTTTAATTTTAAATCGAAGTTAGCAAAACGATCGGCAAATCAAAACTATCACGAGTAGCTTGTCCGACTTCGCTAATCACTAAGCTTGGTTGAAATGTACGTATTCGGGGGACGCCTTGAATATGTGCACGATCCAAACTCAGCGATAGGATGAACTCGAATGCAGCTGCAAGTGGGTGTTGCGATGCGCATGAACGAACGAGTGAGTTTGCCTCAACCTACGACTCTCATGTTTGAGAATTACAACGCACCTCGTGCGACCGTTTCAGTCCCATGATATGTCGAAATAGCAACCAAGTCGAAGAAATGAGACGATTGAATAAGTGCCATCAACTCTGAAGATGAATAAAAAGCCATTCAATAAAATCGACCAAACGTATGCGACACGGAACTTGGAAAGGTATCGAGTATAGTTCGATGCCATCGAACGGTAAAGCCATTCGATAGGAATTGTCTAAGGTATGCACACGGCGATGAGTAAAGGAACGGTAGGATAACCCGCACTCAGGAAGTCTCGAGGACGAGACTTGTTTTGAGTGGTGTATTATGTAATGACCCACTCCGCCCTAGCGGAACACCGATTCAAACGGCAAGTACAACAACTCAGGCGAGCCGTCGACCCGAAGAGTTGCGTCGACCCGATGAAGTATCGATGCGAATCGATGCAAGACTTACAATGGCCCGTCAAAGATGAATCCAGACTTAGACTATCAAAAGCGCACTCAGAGTGTCGCTCGGCCGATGCAAACATCGCTAAGGTGGGTGGCTCCGATGAACCCGTCTTTGCTTAGCCTAGACACATAACAATACGGACACTATCACTGAAATTGCTAGGCGATAACACCGTGCATGCTAATAAATGACTCAACGCACCTAGCTAAGGGAATAATCCCATCTTGTATGCTTGTATAGAATATGGGAAGGAACATCGAAAAATATGAGAACTCTCGCACCGCACTCCACGCTCGTGCTGAGGCATAGGCTTATATTCGAGTTCCCTATGCGTTCAACAATGAAACAATAAATGGATTACAACAATGAAACGGAAAGACTATCAACATAGTCATTCCAAGTAGAGTATAGCAACATTGAAAGATTATGGGGCCGATGGGTCGCCAAGGCGACTCCCGCACGAGGAGTTGCATAATGTGTGAATGAAAGAATGAATAGATAAGTGAATGAATGAACCAACGAATGAAAGAATGAATACGTGAATGAATCAATGAACGAACAAACAAGTGAAAGAAAGAAAGAATGAATAAAAGATAAGAAGGAAAGGAATTGTTAGCGACAGTTATGACGGGCACGTGCAACGGGGCTCGCTACCCGCGCTGTACGGACGCCAACCTGGTCAATAACGCATTATGGCTAAGGGTTAGCCTACGGCTCGGAGACAGTCGTTAAGTTAAATGACAAATAATACGAAATGGTCGTGGACAATCCCCTCGTATACGGGAGGTGGGAGATATAAGGGATTTCCAACGGCACGGTCAAAGGGAGGACGTGGCCGGTCCGGACGGAAATCAAAATGGCTTACGGACTACCTGGGTGTGGACTTGGCTATCCAGGGGACGTAAGTGCAGCAGTATTTTCAAGAGACTAACGGGGTGTGTGCCAGCCCGCACCCTACGTTAGTTGAGAAATACAACGGCTTGGATGTCCAAAATGACTTGTGATGCCAGCGACCGGTGCATATAGATTTAAGTGGGCTTTACTGGTGGTAATCCACGTGCAAGTCCTTGCATTGAAATCAAAGTGGTCTAAGTTAATCTGAACAAAACGTCCTCTAAACAGACATCGAATGTAAAGCATAAATGATCAAAAGTACTTCGTGCAAGGAGTTAGAAAACGTGCCTACGACGTGCTAGAACCCGAGGCAAGGACACGCACTTGACATTGAATGCTTGCATGAACTACGTTAAGTTATTTCATATGAATTTTTGACTAACTTGGTTTACGTTGAACAGGGAAGGCCGGACGGTAAGTATGGGTAAGTCGTGCATGTATTTCCATGCGACACTTGTATTCGGCAACACGAGATAGGCTATGAAATATGCCATGTAAATGATCTTAAGGCAAGATTAGAAAGACAATGAATGATAGACGGTGCACAAAAGTAAATAGAACGTGTTTGGTAATGATAGCATTGTGGATGAGCTAGCCTCCCCACCAGTGCATAATAATGTACTGATAACCCCACAGTCTGCTTACAGGATGCAGAAGACGCCGGCGGGTGCGGAGCTTCCATCGAACGTGTTAAGGCGCGAAGCCAACTCCGGAGCCTTGGGACGTTGCAAGAAGCTGAAGCACCCTATACAGGACATAATGTATCGGAACATCGCCATAAATTATTCCACGTTGTAAGCCACTTGGCACGCCTTTTATGTTTTAGAGAGAGAGAGCTTAAGCGATTTGTAATATCGGCCTAGTGCCGCTTGTAAACTTCTTGAATATCAATAAAGAGTTTGAATTCGCTTCTACTTGTGTTTATTTACTTTCTGCTGCAAATAGGGACACTCTGTGCGACTCTGTGGCCTAGCTCAAATCGGCCGTTTCTGGACTTAGCCTTGCACGGGCTCAACCTAGGCCCGTGTGGCATCACGTCTTAGCGAGGACGATCTCTTCTGCGGGAGCGGGGCGTGACAATGCGCGTCGGCGTAGGCAAAAGAAAAATATGGTAAAGAATGATGAAACCCACCAGTCACCGTCGGCCGAACGTCGACGGGCGTCCGAGGGACATCATCCGCAATAGCCTCCACAGGATCTTTTCCTTTGCCTCGTCCTCGGCCAGTACCACCGCGAGGAGTCTTGGGGGCCATCTCGTAGAAGAAGAAGTTTAGGGTTTTTCGAAAGAAGAACTCAAGAAAAGAAGAAAGCAAAGTGGAGAAGAACCCTTTCTCTCCATCAGACGCCTATTTATAGGCTTAGACATACGCAAAAATTGATGAGGAGTGACATCAGCCGCTGCCTCGGGTTCCATGAACTGATAACTGCAAATAAATCCAAAAAGATCATCATTAATCCTTTTTGGTTACTTTGAAGCGTTATCATTTGCATTAACTGAGAGGAGCATGCGCCACATCACTGGTGCGCGGAGCACTCATGCGCCCGAACAGTCATGCACCCCGTTGAAGACACCACCATGCTTCTTATTCAAAGTATTCCAAAACTTGACAAAAAGTTTTGAAAATTTTGAATGGGGTCTTGTAGAAACATGGAATTTCAGAACCAGAAATCCTATGCGCCTAACACTACATGCGCCAGGAAGCTCAGATGAAGTACTTGGCATAGCAAACAACAAAAGCTTAGACACTAAAAGAAGATTTTTGTTCCATATAAAGGTCTATTACATGTCTAAAAAAGGCTGTACAAAGGAGAACTTCTACAAAAAAAAAAGTCCTAAGTCTACAGCCAGGCGCAGCAACCACCATGCGCTCTCAAACGGGCGTATCTCGTCATGCACTCTCAAACAGGCGCATCTCTTCGGCGTCTCAGTTTGGCGCATCACTTTAGCGTCTCAGCCAGGTGCATCCCTTCAGCAGCTCAGTTATGTGTCGCCCTTCAGCGTCTCAATCAGGCGTATCTCTTCGGCATCTCAGTCAGGCGCATCTCTTCCAGAGCCTCAGTTATGTGCATCATGAAGTCTCAGCATATGCGCCTTACCTCGACCCGATCAAATGTTTCGACTAATGAAGCATTTATTGAGCAGAACGAGGGTAGGCAATCAACCCCCTAGCTTAAGGAAGAGCTCTCCAAACGGCAAAATGAGGCTTTCAACACAACCAGAATGGGCAACACCCACTCTAGCAGGAGGAGGAGCTCTCCCAAAGCCCAAGGAAGATGATCGGAGCACCACAATTCCGATCTGCAGCTCTTCCAGCATAACGGAGACGAGGCTCGAGCATCCCGATCTTTGGATGCAACAGGCACCTTCCGCCTGCCTCAGAAGCCCTCGACTCCGACTTTTGGATGTAACAGTCACCTTCAAGTGCATAAATGAAGACAATGCGTCGCATCTTCACCCTCGAGAACATCTCGTCAACAGAATGTGCTCGAGCAAACAAGTTTATTTCGGGAGGACATAAGAGAACGAGAGGCAAACTTTCTCCTTGCCACTATTTATAGGCCGGGCAAATCAAACCCATACGCCAAGTGGCGGGCTCCCCGAATCTCGTGCAATGAATTTGCATTAATGGTGATGAACCTGACGCTTCGAATTCAGCCAAGTTAAAACGGCTATTTAAAGCACTTGAAGAACGTAACAGTCGGGCCAATAAAGACGTGGCATGCAAACGGATGCGTCGGTCAGACCGCGTATCATACTGATGTGCCCACCAGCACCAAGCGCCTTGTAAGGATGCGCCCATGCATTCCCATGTGCCTAGTGGAACGCAGATCGATGCGCCCACTCAACAGCCCATCACCCGTCAAAGAACATTAAATGCTGAAGTCTGACACGACAGCAGCCAGTCCCCGAGGACTGAACAGTTGACAGCTTTTTCAGAAGACGAAGCGTCATGACGTCGGCATCATCATTACTTCCCTCCGACGGTTACAAGCCACGTGGCCGCCCAACCATTTCGCATGCGCCTCCGCAAATCTCTGCATGCACCTCAAAAGCCATACACCTCAGACTTTTCTCTGATCCCTAAAGACAGAAGTCAAAGTCACTACTGAAGCCTCGCATGCGCCTCAAAAACCGTACGCCCAGACTGGTTCGTGACTCCTAAAGGTTACAAGCCAAAGTCTCCTCATGCGCCCAATCATAGGTGCATCCTATCAGATCACTCTCCACCAAATCCGAGATCTTTGAGCAACGGATACGCGCCACGTGTCTTTTGACTCAGTTCAGCCGATGAAGGGGTGCTAATCACCCAAGATCTCAGCAACCGAAAGATCTTCTCCACTGCTACGTGTCAGCTCTGCCGTAGCCCACAAATGCAACGAGAAGAGTTCAACTCCTCAATCCGAGCGTGCCGCCCATGCGCCTCTATCAGCAATCACCACGTAGCATTCCCACAAACCGGCACATCCTACATTTACGCGCATGAGCAGCCAGCCTGCAAACTACAAATAGAGGGATCATTTCCTTCTGAAAAAGGCCAGGAACCTACGAACACACACACAGAGAGGCAGATACAGACACTCGACGTCTTTTTCTTCTCCGTGAGCTCCAGCACCCAGAGCAACTCAGACCTTCAGAGAACCGATAACCGTCGTCAGATCGTCAACGGAGTCAACGCATTACCACTCGCTCCATCGGTACAAGGGACCCAGATAAACAAAAGTGTTCTCCTAGGACTACGTCTAAGTCCTACATTGTAATACTGTTCTGTTTGTATTAAAATTTGCAATAAAAAGATTTTAATGGCAAACACTGGTTTCCAGTTTGGTAGCCGTTGGGTGACTAAAGTCTCTGAACTCATTGATCAGCATTCTTACAAGTGGAAGAAAAATCTCATCAATATTCTCTTTCCTCCAACAGAAGCTTCTGCTATTCTCAGCATACCACTTTCTCCTTACTGCACCAATGATCAACTAAAATGGATCCACACTACTGATGGCATTCTTACACTAAGTCTGCTTACCGAACAATACATGCCCAGATGTCACAAGCGGATAATAATCTTATTGATCATGGGTTTACTAATTGGCGTAAACTATGGTCACTCAACCGGATATGCCCAAGAGTACTGCTCTTTGTCTGGAGAGTACTCACCAATTCTCTTCCCACTAAGGCCAACATCAATCGCCGTGTCAACAATATAGATGCAATCTGCCCGTTATGCAAGGTAACCTCTGAAACTCTTGATCACCTAATCCTACATTGTTCTGTGACAGGTTCTTCTTGGCTACTATTTCCATCTCTTGCCCCACATATTAAGCAAGAGACCACAGTTGCATTGCTTATCACTTAACTATTAAAGGAGGGTGATAAAGAGAAGGTGGCCCATTGCTTCTATCAAATATGGTCAATTTGGAAATCAGGAAACAAAGCAATATTTGAAGACATTCCTATTTGCATCAACAAGATTTTCCAGGAAGCTACTACACTGAAGCACAGATATGAAGCTTGCAACTTTGATGAGTTAAATCAAGACTCACTACCTGTCAACCACCAACAATTGCCTCATTGGACCCCTCCTCAATCGCAATTTCTCAAAATCAACTTCGATGGAGCTTACCTAGATGGTCGAATGGCAGCTGCTGCAATTCTCAGGGATAAAGATGGTCTTTTTCAGAGAGCTATGACAATCACAGAACCTGGAGGCACTCCAATCCAATCCAAAGCTTTGGGGATTCGACTTGCCTTGGATATTTGCAAAGATTCAGGACTTACACAAGTCATCATTGAGGGAGACTGCAAAACTTTAATTGATTCTATCAATAACGATGCAGTTAATCCACCCTGGAGAGCGCGACACACTGTGGAAGAAGCCAGGATTTACAGCAAGAATAATCCTGCTATATCCTTCCAGTATACTCACAGGTCTACAAATACAGTGGCACACCATCTTGCCTCTAATACTCTTTTTCAGAACCTCCCCAGTTCTATTCTCTCATTTGATGAAATTCCAAATTGTATTGCATATCATATCAGTCTTGATATGAACCGTGTTATTTCTTAAACATTAATGAAATGTTGTTTCTCTAAAAAAAAAAAAAAAAAAGCTCAAGTTTATTTACTACTAAACTTGTGTATGTATTAACTTGGAAAGATTTAAGCCTATAAATACTTGATGCTTGAGTTTTGATTAGTGCACGTGGTCATATAAACACTAGTTTATAACAGTTTGAGCTTTAACCCCCTTTTCAATAACATCGAATTTCTTTATTCAATATTAAGAATCGGTTACGAAATAATCAATGTTCATGGTCCATATATAAGCCGACATGCATAAGAGAGAATAAATCACAAGTAATTTTCTATTCTGACCATCTTCCTTTTATTCTTTCTCCCTCAAAAATAAAATTCTGTTTAGTTTTGTGTAGGAGTTTTGGTGACCAAAGCATCACCGGTCTTGAGCGTACGTGCGGACAGGCTGGCAAGCTGAAGACCCATGCAACTATTTCAAGGACGTTCTTCACAACCCCTCTAAATTTAATATCTCATTTACTTAATTTTTGTCATTAGTTGAAACTTGAAAGCCTACTATTTTGTATTCTATAGTAATAATATTTCTCTAACAAGAATAACCTGTAGCTGTAGGTAAATAAGCTTTACCAGAATTCGTTCCAAAACTCAGTGCCATGTCTACTCCTGACGAGACAGATACTCCGCGCTAGGACATGCCAAAATATGTATGGTGGTCCGTGTTTGTGTCATCGTGTTCTCATCATGTCGTATTCGTGTTCGTTCAAGGTAGTCTAAAAACCCTAAATCTAGCAAGTGCAAAATGGGAAAAAAAAATTCCAAGATACATCCAAATCCTAATTTAAAGACGGGATTTGCCAACATCTAATGGTGCACTTATCCGAAAATTCAGAAAATTTCCATCCAATCATAAACCCTAATCCCAAAGTAAATTAGGGTTGAGCCTCTTACATGGGTGTATGGACACTCCAAAAGCAGAAACCAAAGTGCCATGTCCGTGTCGCCTGAAAGGAGTTATGGTTAGGGTTTTGGGGATTCTGAGAACGTGATTGGGACTCTCTCACAGGGAAAGGAGAATCTCTCCTGGCCCTTGGATCTGCAAAGAACGGGTGCCATTTTTTTATTACAACTCACACTCACCTATATGTCCTTACGAGCTATACAAGCGCTGGACAACGGCTGCCATTTTTTTTTAAAACAAATGGCTGAAGCCTTCATTAGCAAGGAAAATAAAAAGAGATTTGAGCCGGGAGATAGCCCGAGCTCCTACAAAGAGGTAGGGGTTAACCCTTTTCGCCGTTGCCTAACTAAGCAACACATGCTTACAACATTTGTTGGAGCGTAAATACCGTGGCACCTCATCTCGGTTCCTCTTTCGGCATTTGAGGAGGCTGGAGAAGTCCCCAGTTTTCCTTGCTTTGCTGAGATAGCATCCTCTACTCCCCTATAATAGATTTGTTGCAATATCCTAAAGAGTAAAGGATCCAAAAATCCACAGGTGGTTGGCGGAACAAACAGTTAACGTTATATTTCGGTTACATTGTTATCTATATACATACAAAATTAGATAATCCTCAATAATTATACTCTTATCTCCCCAAACCTACTCAACCTCACCAGCACTATAGATATCCAGAAGAGAGCTTCCACTCCATTTCTCTAACCATTCCTCAAATTTAATTTGACTCGTAAGTGCAAAAAAAATTCATTCTTCTCCTTTTGATGGCAAAGTTATTTTCTTATTCTGTAAAATAGTTTATTTTGGTAGATTATTTTCATTAGGAAGATATTGGAATTTAAAAATATTAACTTGGCATGCATGTAAATGCCAATGTTGGTCATGTTTTTTTTTTTTAGTTCTTGACATCTAAATGAACGTCTTGTTAACATGTACGGATTTATTCTTATAAATGTTATTAGCAACATTTCATAAGCAAAAGTCTACTTCTCATTCCATTTTATAAATATTCTAATTGGAGACGTATACTCCATCTGTTAACTAGAGACAATCTAGTAAGTAGTATCTTTAACAAGATGAACACTTAATAGTGATTATGCTCCTTGGTGGAAAAGTTATTTATATTTGGATTTATCAATTAGACTTGTTAGCCAACTCAATATTCGAGATCTATGACTAAAACATTAACTTTAATGCGTATAAATGTTGAAATACTTATTATATATTCTTGTTAAATCTAATAAGAATTCTTGTTCATGTCTTGTTTCTCTAAATTGATTTTTTTTTTCACGGTAATGTTTGGAAATCTACATTTGTGTTGTTAGACAACCATTTATTGTACATCTTAGTATTCATATTAAACCATCATGATTTCTTACCATCTTTTAATAATTATTCCTTACTATATATAGTTGTGCAAAATAGGTTAAGATTTATTTTGATTTGATTTGGTTAGATTTGTTAGGAGTGATTTTATAGAAATATATTCTTTGTTTCCTTTTATACTCTCAATAATCCTTATATATCGAGAGCCTCCAGTTGGAGAAGAAAAATTTATCAACTTACATGGTATCAGAGCTTTTCTTACGCAAAAAATTCAACCATGACAACTTTGTAGTTTTACATGTTATGAATCTAATTTGAGATGTTTCTTCACATTGCAGCGTTACTCACAGCCATGGGAAGTTTGTTATTTGATTTCCTTATTGTATGTGCTCTATCGCCATTGCTCGTCGTCCATGTTCTTTGCACCTTCGGTCCATCTACTCCCGTCTTTATCAAGGTGGACAAATCGGGAAATGGAGATTTTACAAGGATTCAAGATGCCATTGATGCTGTTCCGTCAAATAACTCGGACTTTATATTCATATCGATAGGACCTGGAACTTATGAGTATTCTTCCCTCTCTTTTTTCATTAGCATGTTTGAGTTTAGTAGCATGTTTGAGTTTAGTAGTATATAAAAGTTTTAAATAGAGCATAAATATAAAGGTTTGTCTTAGAGTTACTAGACTTTGCATGCAACTTCCGCGTCCACAAAATCTTGTGTCATCATTGTCTTTGCTTATTTATTCTCTTATTAGTTATCTTTGCCCTTTTTAAAGTATAATTCTTAAAAGTTTCAAAATTATTTGTGAACAAAATAGTTTTAATTTCAATATATAGTCAGTGTGTCTGAGTAACAGGCTTGACACGATTTGTCTCGGATACAAGTAAAGTTATTTATATATCTAAATAAATTATAGTTTATAGTTTTGAAGATACACAATGTGAGTTAGGACTGTTATGTTTATTAATTTTGTTCTAGAAAATCCATGTAACCATAGTTTGATTCTAGAAAATCCATGTAACCATAGTTTGATTCTATAAATTTAATCATGCTAATAAATATATGTTCAACTTATAACAGAGTATATTGCTGAAATTACAGAGAGAAGATCACGGTTCCAGTTGATAAGCCTTTCATAACATTATGTGGTGCTGACAAATATTCGACTATCATATCGTGGAATGAACGTCACCATGCCTATAATGTTTCTACCCTCGCAGTTTTCGCTTCAGATTTTCAGGCGAGATCACTTACAATTCAGGTACTTGGGTTAATTGTTTATTCTTTTACTATGACCAGTATTGTACCCTTTAAAGATTTCAAACATTTCATAGTTCCCAATTTTGTCTATTATAATTTATAGACATAAATTTACTACTCATTAACTATTTTTTTAGGGTCTGCTTGGTAACGGTGTTTTCACCGGTTTTGGGGTGTTTTTGAACCGACCGTTTATGAAAACCCTTGCCTGTTAATTTTTTTGAGACACTGGTTTTGGTCGACAAAGACTTAGCTTTATACGGTTATGAGAAGGATCTAGTGATGATTCTTGATAAAAATAAAATTCACAATTTTTTTTGGGTTAATGTAGAATACATTTCCTTTTGATGGTAAACCTCGTTCGGAAAACCAAGCAGTTGCACTCCTTGTGAGAGGAGACAGAGTAGCTTTCTACCGATGCAGATTTCTCTCTTACCAAGACACGATCCTTGATGATCGGGGTACTCACTACTACAAAAGTTGTTACATCGAAGGAGGCACAGATTTCATCTGCGGGAATGGCTTGGCTGTCTTTGAGGTACAAATACCTACCTACACTGGTAAATTAGTTGATAAACCTCTGAAACCATATTATGCTCTACTAACAAAGTAGACCAATTGATTTTTTTTTTTTTTCATTATTATAGAAATGTCATATGCATTCGATCTCGAAATTTGGAGGAGCTATTACAGCACATAGGAGGA
Source organism: Iris pallida (assembly GCA_029216955.1). Lineage (NCBI taxonomy): Eukaryota > Viridiplantae > Streptophyta > Magnoliopsida > Asparagales > Iridaceae > Iris > Iris pallida. The sequence goes on from JANAVB010035017.1 coordinate 14,764,319, forward strand.
ATTCCATAAGTGAGAATACAGGTTATACCTTCATTGGAGGTAAAGTTACAGGAGAAACAGGTTCACGGGCAATCTTAGGACGGTCGTGGGGTAATTATTCGAGGGTGGTATTCGCACTTACCTACATGAGCGACGTGATTTTACCTAAAGGTTGGGATGACTGGGGGAACCCTGCAAACCAAAGGTATTTGTTTTTACCTAATCCTTATCCTAGCTCATTTTCGATTTCGTATTATTATCTTACCATTGTTCACTATTTCAGATTTTGATTGCTTCTCATGTTGCATAATTTTTACCTAATTCTTATCCTAGCTCATTTTCGGTTATTATCTTACCAATGTTCACTAGTTCAGATTTTGATTGCTTCTCATGTTGCATAATTTTTACCTAATTCTTATCCTAGCTCATTTTCGATCTCATATTATTATCTTACCAATGTTCAATAGTTCAGATTTTGATTGCTTCTCATGTTGCATAATTTTTACCTAATTCTTATCCTAGCTCATTCTCGGTTTCGTATTATTATCTTACCAATGTTCACTAGTTCAGATTTTGATTGCTTCTCATGTTGCATAATTTCTGAGAAAATCTTGGTTTGAACCCATCTTGAAATAGTCTTTGATTGCTCTGTTAACTCTGTGCAGAACAACATATTATGCACAATACATGTGCCATGGCCCAGGCGCTAATACCACGGGGAGAGTGAATTGGTCTCACGAACTTTCGTATGGTGAAGCTTCACAATTCCTGAACAGTTTAACAGTCAATGGTCAAGATTGGCTAAGACAAGAGTGGCTTAGGCCTCCTCGAATCCAATTTATCAGTTACTCTAGTTGGAGAATAATCACGGGTGGTGGATGAACAGAAAACTTTGAATTTTCTCTTTTATATAACTTTATTCTTTCTAGCATTTAAATTTGCATCGGTCGTGTTTGTATACAAATAATGGATTTAATTGTTTGATCAAGGGGAAATAATATGTTCTTCCCTTATAGAACCTTCTGGTTTAGATTATCCTTTATGGATCTTCAAGTATAAAACAGCCTCAAAGTGTAAATGGTTGATTGGGAACACTTGTAGAGTTCGATATCTATCCATCCTTCTTGTTTAGTCGATATCTCCGAATGCATGTGGATTGGAGGAAAATGTCACGGATTGAAGATTATCTTCTTTTTTTATATGCCCGGCGTAACGCACGGGACTTTATGCATGCTGCGTTGCATGTCATTTGAGCCCACTATCCCAAATTTTACTCCCACACCTCCCCCGTGGTTTAATTCCGAGACCGTCCACCTAGCCAAGGAAGTTATACCTCTCATCGCTGACCACAAGAGCCAACTGAACTTGCTAATTTTTCTCTAAGATGAATACGTATCAACCAAATTTTGTTGCTAATTGTACACTTGATGCGCTTGCTAATGTTTACTAACAAAACATTTGATCGATAAAAATTTCTCTTTTAAGTGAATGTTAGTAATCACCTAACTGAATGAGTTTGGAAGCACAATAGAAGATATCATAGTTATAAAGTAAAAGTTCAATTGAAATTTGGCCTAAACAATATTTGAATTAGATGCAAGAACAAAAAAAGTAATAGGTTATGACCTTTCGAAATATATATGAGATAATCAGTACAAATGAAAAAATAAGGGTTTTTAGGTGTCCTTTCTCCCCCTTGGCATTCTGCCAAGGGGAGATTCGAACCTGCATTTTCCGCACCGGGACCCCATTGTTACCACTAAGCCACAACCCACGGACGAAAAAAAAATTTAGAAAAAAAAGGGTTTTACTCATAACTCATTTTGATGTATTAAATTTCTAATCTTGGTGGCAAGAAGTTAGGAGTAGACAAATTGTAACATTATGGAAAGAATCTCTTTTTTTGGCCTCTAATCACCTATGATTCTTGTGTTAAAGCAACCAATATCAGAGACCATGAAGACCAAGTTGATTTAGCCAAATTTGTTATTCTGCTGTAAATCTTTCTATTGCTATTCTGTTTGTTACTTTGTTTTTGTTGTGTTGTTTGTTATCCTGTTATTTAGGTTCCATCAATTGGAAATTGAACCTTGATATCCAATGCATTTTTTTTAGGTTTGAGAAAGAGGGAAAGCGCTTCCTTAATATCAACATTTGTTTGCCCAATGGATGACAGTATCTTAAACTTCATTTCATTATCAGTGGGTTTAGTTACTCGATTGCAAAAATATGAAATCTATAAGGATAACCACTTATTGTCCTTATCTAAATACACTTTTTTTGAGGTGTCATTTCTACGTAGGCTTGGCGACCAACGCCAAGGGAAGGGTTCAACGGGAGGGTTTGAACCTGTGCCTTCCGTGCCGGCCCCGTTGCTACACTAGGCCACAACCCACGGATTGTATTTGTGTGTTAATAGTGTTAGTAATATAAGCTATTTATATGCGTTAATAATATAAGCCCTAAAAGTTGTGGTAATAATAATAATAGAAGCATAAAAGCTACTCAGCTACAATATAATCTCTCTTCCTTACTTACCCCTAAAAGTTATGTGGTAATAATAATAATAGAAGGACAAAAGCTATTCAGCTACAAAATAATCTCTCTTCCTTACTTACCGAAGACACCGTGAAAGAAAAAAGAAAAGAAGGTAATTGTTCAACTTAGGTCAATTTAAAAATATGATAATTTTTTCTTGATCATAATAGTTTTTTTGGATCATATGATAGTATCCACATATGATGAAGTAATTATTTTGTAGCATTATTATTGTATTTGCCATGATATATTATATATCTGACAATTGTTTTCCAACTTTCCTAAAGCTATGAATGAACAAAGGATTGCTATTTTGACAAGTTTTGGAAAACTATTAAGAGGTATGTTTTGTTAATTTGTTTTCTGATCACATAATTAGAGTTTGTATTTTTATTTTTATATGCTTAAGGTTGGACTCTTATCATAAATGAGTGTGATGCTAGAAGAGAAACGCTCCTAGGAGGCCCTTCTACTTCCAACAAATTTTGGGATCGGCTATTTAATTATCTAATATCAGCAAACACAAGTTAACATCCTAAAATATCCAGCTAAGAAGGGAATGTTGAATACATGTCAATTTAGAACCTCATTATCCTAATTAATGATATTAAGTTAATATATTTAGTCATGATTATCTCCTTTAAAATTTAGCAATTGATTGGTCCTACTATATTTGGCAATTACACATGTTTCCAGTTTTGATAACAATATCTCTAAAATGTTTTTGTTTGGTTATTGTTTTGCAAATTTGAAAATTCTAGAAATGACTACCTTTGAATTGTTTAGTCAACTTAGTTACTTTGCACGTAAAAAAAAATTTATTTTGCACGTAAAATTCTAGAAATGACTACCTTTGAATTGTTTTTTTTTTCCCAAATTTATTTGTTTGACTTTCATCCCACTTATTAATATGAATTTGTACTTACATCCTACTTTTTAATTTTATTGGACTTATATCCCACTTTTTGTCACGAAAAATATTTTTCGTGACAAAACGAATACTTTTCGTGACAAAAAGTGGGATGTAAGTCTAAAAAAATTAAAATGTAAGTACAAATTCATATTAACAAGTGGGATGGAAGTCAAAAAATCCCTTCTATTTTCCTAGCCCCTAAAGTTAATTTTTGAATTAAAAAATGATTTAGTTGAATTTCTGAATTAAAATAATCTACTTTTTTTAATCAATTAATGAATTCCTTAATTTACTAGCGGGCCGGCCACGTCAAATCTGCTAGCAACGAACCCTTGTGGCCGTAGAATCCTGGGCGAGATTCGATCTTGGCCACATGATCGAGCCACCAATAGAGCAGCGCCACTCTGATCAAGTCGAAGTCAACTCAGATTATAAATCCCATCTGAACTCGGCTATAATTCAACCTGATAGCAACAATATCTCGTACCATTTCCTCTCCCCGTGTCCACCCGACCCGCTCGCGTATCCTAGCCGTGTCCGAGGTCTTCTCGAACCTCCATTTGACATGAAACATCACCATAATAACCCCCTCTTTATTCACTACAACAAAAATACCCTTTAATGACGCTTGATATGGGGTTTTAATGACGGCTGATAAAGAAGCGTCATTAAATTTCAGCCAGACTGTAATCTATGACGGTTATATATAAAAGCGTTATTGAATGTCTCTAAGTGGTACGAGCGTTATGGAAAAAACACAAATTTTAAGTCGAAATTTCGACTCTCCCGCACTTACTCCCGCACTTAAGTCGAAAAGCCCCCTTCTCCCGCACTTACTCTCTTTCTCCTTCTCTCTCTCCCGCCGCTCCCCAACTCCCTTCCGCCCTCTCTGGCGCTCCGGCGCTCCCGATCAACTACTCTCAGCCCGCTCCGGCGCTCCCGATCAACTCCCCTCAGCCCGCTCCCCTCTCGCCGCGCCCCAACTCCCCTCAGCCCAATCAACTCCCCAAGGTTTGTCCTAATTATTTTTCTTATTTTGTGCCCTAATTTCTGCCTCGATTTGATTTTAGTAAAATGCCCTAATGCCTCGACTTGATTTTAGTAAAATGTCCTAATTTTGACCTAGTTTCTATTTCCTAGTTTTCGAAAGATGGCTGAAATATCTTTGAATGCATGTTTGGAAATCTTTGAAAGAATTTTCTTTTTTTTACTAATTTGTGATGCATTTTCTTCGTCCGCGCATTGGTTCATCTTCTTGTTTCTTTCTTTGTTGGTTCTTGCAGTGTGGAAGGGTGTTAATTCCATTGCTTACAAGTTCAACTTCATGGAGACACGTTCGGGTAGCAAGGTTTGTTTTGGTTCATGGAGACATGTTCTTTTCAATTGCCCTATTTTCTAGAAATCATGGACAAGAAAGAGATCAATGTCCCTGTAACGTCGTGTTTGACACATGTTGAACACGGCATTTTTACACTCGAAATTACTCCAGGTCACGCAGAAATCGGTACCGTGTCTGTGTATGTGCCATGTCATATTGTCTTTAAATCAAGTCCTGTTCTTTTTAGATTAAAATACTCCAGGCAATACAATTTATTTTTTACAGTGTGCACGTTGCTCATGCATCGAGAGTGGGATGGATCTTTGACATCAATATATGCAATTGTTTGACTGTACATCTTTAGATTAAATGATATCGGTCATGTTGGATGTGAGCGTTGACCAACTTTTTTTTTAGGTTTATTTGACCCTCTTTTGTAGTTATGTAGATGATTCATATAATGGTTGATTCCAGAATTCATCTCATATAAAACCTGATTTTGGGATTCAAGTACAACACATAACCTGAGAATTAGTTCACTGATTTCCCATTTAATTCATCGACACTCACATGATACACAAGTATATAGACATAATACATCAATGAGATATCAGTTGAAATCTGGAAGCAATGATATCACTAGAAGAATAAGGTTCTACTTTGTATATATGCAAGGTCAGTCGTACAATTACATTGAGCTTGAACTTCAGGGTAATCATATTGCCGTCTCGGGAAAAAATTCAACTACAGAACTAATATGATCAAGCAATGAAGTGCACAATTTCCTACATATAGACTCAGAGCATCCCTGGTACAACCTCTACATCCCAGTACTCGATATTGTTTCCTGCAATCCCTTGGACCCCTATACCCGGTAGGTTGATCATGGCACTCTGCCTATGCCATATGGGTATTGGCATATCCTATGATACCTACTGTTATCTATAGTTCTCTGTTCCAATATTGAACGAGTTATCAACGACTCGGGTTACCTGCATCAAGAGGTACCAAGGCTTGTTTATATCTGATATTCAAAACCAAGCCATGTAGTTGGTGTTAAACCAGGTACCCACTGATACTAGGTTGCCCCTAATGTGGGATAGGATAATCTTGAAGGTATTTCCTACTGTATCCATGTGCACCGACCCTTCAAGGTTTGGTACAATCAAACACTCCCTATGTTTTAATCTCAGGTTCGAGGGATTTCACACTCACATGATATATTTGAATTGGGCTATTGAACACAGGTTATAAAGAAATTTGAATTGGGCTATTGCACACTCACATGATATACATAACCTAATGTGAGCTGTCATTTTTCCCAAATCCTGAGAACTGCATTGGGCTGAATTCTGGGTTATATACTCTAATAACTGAGGCTGTTTACACAGACTTCCTCACCCTGCTTTATACCTTCCTGCACACATGTTTCCCCACACACTCTCACATTTTCTGTCACTCACACACTCACTAACACACACATGCCTACACTGTTCAGCCCTTCGACACACACACAAGCACTCATGATTCACACACACATATATTCACTGTCACCTCATTCTAAATTCTGAGAACAAATTGTTCCCCTCATGTTGATCCTCACACTCTCATAGATGACAAAGCACTTAATCGTTGTTTTGCTTTATTATACAGAGGAATAGATCATGGATGACAAAGCACCTATTATCGGAAGAATATAGAGCCGGAGTTGATGAATTTATGGAGCATGTTAAAGCTAGTGGGGATGATCTCGACTTCGTTAGATGTCCATGTAATGAGTGCGAGAATCTCTATAGTATGAGTTTAGAAGATGTAAAATTTCATTTGACGACAGTTGGTATCGATCTAAGGTATACTATATGGATATGGCATGGGAAAGTTGATCCTAATGAAGTGTGTGAGGATACATGTGCGTCTATTTATAAGGACTATGATATGGATACTTTAAATGATGTGGCAGATACACTAGAGATGTTCCATGCATTAAAAAGGAACGACATTGAAGGAGATGATGAAGATAACTTTAATTCATTGCTTGATGATGCTAAGAAACCATTGTATAATGGTTGTAAAAAGTATACGAAGCTATCTGCGATAGTGAAGCTCTTTAGTATCAAGGCCAAGAGTGGTTGGAGTGATAAAAGCTTTTCAGATGTGTTAACATTGTTCGCCGACATGCTTCCGGGAGAAAATGAATTACCTGTAAGTACTAGGGAGGCTAAGCGTTGCTTCTCAATATTTGGAATGGGATATAAGAGAATACATGCATGTCCGAATGATTGCATACTCTATAGAAAAGATTATGAAAATGCAATCTCATGTCCTACGTGTGGAACGTCGAGATATAAGGTAAAGAAGAATATGTCTGAACAAAGTCAGGAAGAGCAAAAGAAGGGCATCCCAGCTAAAGTTCTATGTTACTTTTCACCTATTTTACGCTTTAAAAGGTGGTTCCGATCGGTACAAACATCAAAGAATTTGACATGGCATGTAGACGGAAGGGAAGTTGATGGCCAATTGCGTCATCCCGCAGATTCACCTACGTGGAAGACAATTGATGATAAATTTCCAGAGTTTGCAGCAGAAGCAAGAAACCTTCGACTCTCTCTTTCAGCCGATGGAATTAATCCATTTAGTTCACTCAGTAGTAGGTACAGTTGTTGGCCTGTAATGCTAAATACTTATAATTTACCACCTTGGTTGTGTATGAAGAGAAAGTTCACATTGTTGACATTGTTGATATCAGGCCCCCAACAACCTGGAAATGACATAGATGTTTACTTAGCACCATTGATTGAGGATCTCCAGTTGCTGTGGAAGGATGGAGTTGTGACTTACGACACCTATCGGCAAGAATCTTTTACATTGAGAACTGTATTGTTATGGACTGTTAACGATTTTCCTGCATATGGCAACTTGTCTGGTTGTTGTGTGAAAGGATATTTTGCTTGTCCAATATGCAACGAAAATACTTATTCAGATAGATTGAAACATTGCAACAAAAATATTTATACTGGTCACAGAAGGTATTTGTCGCAAAACCATTCTTTTCGATCACAAAGAAAGGCATTTAATGGTGACAAAGAGTTTGGAACTCATCCTGAACCATTAAGTGGGGAACAAATATTAATGAAGGTTACGGGGATTCCGATTTCTTGGGGAAAAAAGAAGATGTTCCAGAAAAAGATATCAGAGAAGAAGACTTCAAAGAAGAAGAAGGAAGCAGAAGTGCAAAAGAAGTTGACACCAAAGAAGAGGAAAAAAGAAGTACAAAAAGACAAATTTACAAGTTGTTGGAAGAAGAAATCCATTTTTTTTGAGCTAGAGTATTGGAGATATCTTCCTATTAGACATAACTTGGATGTCATGCACATTGAGAAGAATGTCTGCGATAGTATCATTGGGACCCTATTAAATATTCCTGGAAAAACAAAAGATGGGATCAATAGTCGCAAAGATCTTGTAGAGATGGGCTTAAGGAAAGAATTGGCACCTCATAATAAGAAAAATGGGATTTATCTTCCAGCTGCATGTTATTCTTTATCGAGGCAAGAGAAAAGAATAGTGTGTCAAACTTTGCATGACCTTAAGGTCCCAGATGGTTACTCTTCAAATTTTAGATGTAATATCTCAATGGAAGATCTAAAGTTATATGGTCTCAAATTCCATGATTGTCATGTTCTAATGCAACAACTACTTCCTGTTGCAATACGTGGTGTGTTGCCAAAGCATGTGAGATGTGCTATTATACGAGTATGTTTCTTCTTTAATGCCCTTTATGCCAAAGTCGTGAATGTACAAAAATTACAAGATATCCAAAATAATCTTGTGATCACATTGTGCTTATTGGAAAAATATTTTCCACCATCATTCTTTGACATAATGGTACATCTAATGGTGCACCTTGTCAGGGAGGTCGAACTTGGCGGTCCGATTTTCTTCCGATGGATGTACCCACCAGAGAGGTTGGTTTGGTCTAGTCTGAACTTTGATTTTCATTATGTAGTAACATGATTGATGTTTGTGTAATCATTTTTATCTTTATCATTTGTTCATTATAGGTTTATGGGTGTGATAAAGGGTTATGTGAGAAATAAGAATCGTCCTGAAGGGTGTATTGCACAATGCTATATCGCAGAGGAAGCCATTGAGTTTTGTTCAGAATATCTAGAAGAACAACCCGCCATTGGAGTTCCTTCTACGAAGAATGAGGAAAAACCTATAGGAAAAGGAAATATCTGTGAAGTTGACCGCTTATCTTTGGACCAAGCACATCTTTATGTGTTGCACAACACAAATGATGTTCAACCTTATATCGAGTAAGGATGTCTATATTACTCTTTACTTAGTTTTATCTTTGGACCAAACACATCTTTTTTTATGTTTCGCTTTGTAATTAACAAAATTCTACTTATGACTTGATAGGGAGCACGAGGCTTACTTGAAAAAGTTGTACCCTCGTAGAGTGAAAAGTGCAAAATGGTTAGAAGATGAGCACAATCGCAGCTTTATTAGTTGGTTACGATCAAGGGTATTGATTAAGCTACTATATTTTATGTTCTAATTAGTGAAAATAAAATATTGAACTTAGGAAAACAAATGACAGGTTGATGCTGCGGTAGAAGACCCAACTAGCAATGTCTCTGATGAATTAAAATGGATAGCTCAAGGGCCTCGACATCACGTGACTAAGTTCCCAGGTTATGCAATTAATGGGTGTCACTATCAAACGAAAGATCGTGACGACGTACGAGTCAAGCAAAACAGTGGAGTGACTCTAGTGGCAAAGACTTTTCAAGTTGCTAGCACAAAGGACAACAATCCCATCATCTCAGATATGACATTTTACGGTGTCATCAAAGAGATTTGGTTGCTTGACTATTTCTCCTTCCAGATTCCCGTCTTCAAGTGTGATTGGGTTGACAGCAAGAATAGTGTTAAGGTGGATGAACTTGGTTTTACATTGGTCGAGCTTGGTAGAGTTGGCCACAAGTCTGACTCTTTTGTTTTGCCCTCTCAAGTAAAGCAAGTATTTTATGTTCCTGATCAATTGGATGAAAATTGGTCAATCGTTTTATCGGCTCCGCAAAGGACTTACTATGATGAAGACAATGACGACGAGGGAATCGATTGTTTTGATTCAGTTGAAACTTGCAATAAAGTACCGGATTTTGACTCATTTGATGTTGTTGATGAATCACCCTCGACCTATTTACGTGAAGATTGCGAGGGAACTTGGATTGCACAGTCCAAATCTTCTTGAGAATGGGTGTATTTTATGTTTCAGACATTTTATGTTTCTTATATCAAACCTGAGAATGGGTGTATTTTATGTTTCAGACATTTTATGTTACTTATATCAAACCTCAGATTTTGTTACTTATATCTCAGACATTTTATGTTTCATGCTATTTCAAGCACATTTTATTCTCAATCTCAGACTTTGTTAGTTCAATCTCAGTTTTCAAGCACATTTTATAGTGTGGAATGATAGCTAAAGTGGGATGTGTGGATAGTTTTGATGTATAGTTTTGATGTATATATATATGGCCTGTGTCCATGATTTCTAGAAAATAAAGTGTGGAAGGGTGTTAATTCCATTGCTTACAAGTTCAACTTCACATAGCATGAAACACATTATGTGTTGCTAAACTGAGACTTTGTTACATCAAAACTATCCATACATCCCACACCATAACATACACTCAGATTTTATTTGTTGCAAGCACATTTTGACTCATTTTATTTTGTTAGTTCAATCTCAGATTTTATTTGTTGCAGGCTACACAGCAATGTGAGGATTCCGGGGAACAAACTTGTAGCCGGAGAAAAGGTAGAGGGGCATCAAAATCAAAAAAAGTCAGCAAAATCAAAGATGATGAAGAGAGGATAAAGATCATTTATAACGATGTTGGGCAACCAATTGGTGAAGGAAAAATTAGTTTGGCAACTTACTGCGGCGTCACAGTAAAGTCCTTAGTAAAAATAACTTATCCAAATTGGCATAAAGTGCCAGAATCAGTTAAAAAGAGCTTATGGACTGCTATTCAGGTAAAAATAATGTGTGTCCCTGAGAATTTCAGTTTGAATGTTCCTTTGTATGCCATGTTTCAAATTGATTTGTAGGCTCAACATGTGTGTTACTGAGAATTTATGATTGTATGCCATGTGTGTTACAGAGACAGTCTACTAATTTTCCTTAGGATGTTAACGATGTTGAGACACCCAAACCTATCTACATACCATATATGCATTGCCGGCACATAAGTTCAGATAAGTAAACTAAGTTCAGACTTGAATTCACTTGTTCACTGCACCATTGAATGCTTGAATTCAAGTCTGAACGTATTCAGAGTGGAATGCTTTACATGTTATGCACTATGTTATGCACTCATGTATAGATGCTGAATATTTATTTTCTGTTGTAGGCCAAATTTGACTTGGATCCAAATAGCCAAGCCTTTGTGTTAGCATCCATGGCTCGGAGTTGGAGGGCATTCAAAGGTCAACTCACCAAGCATTGGATTTATCCGAATGAGGGCAATCGTGAGCTTCTCAAGCACCCTCCACCAAAGTACTCGGGGATCTTGAAACAATCTGTGTGGGAGGAATTCGTCAAAAGCAGGCTGTCTGCAAGTTTTAAGGTTAACTTGTCAAAATTATTTTTTTATGCATAACAAGGATGACTAGGTCCCTATTATATATATATCTTATTTCTTCTCTACCTTCATGTGTTGTAATCATAAGAAAATGAGCAAGGAGCAAAGTGCACGGAGAGCCAAGGCCAAGTTTCCTCATCGTTTAAGCAGGAAGGGATATGCCGGTCTTAAAGAGGAGCTGGTAATGCATATGTGTATATCAGTTAACATGATTTACATGTGGAGCAATGTCTCTGATAACATGGTTTTTTTTCTTTCAAAACAGCGACGACAGTTGGGAGAAAAATATGTAGATGACAGAAGTTTTTTTTGGACAAAGGCACGAGTTACTAAGGCCGGTACATTTACTGACGATGGGACCAAGGACGTAGCTATGAAAGTGGTGAGTATATATCGTCCAGTCTATTAAGAGGAATCCTGCTTATCAACATGCTTATATTTCTAAAACCTTGTACTTGTTATAGGAGGAATACACCAAACAAAAGGAAGATGGGAGTTTGGTGACCGATGGAGCTACGGACATTCTAACCTTGGCGTTGGGCACTCCCGAGCATTCGGGACGTATTCGGGGTTTGGGATTAGGTCCGACACCAACGACCTATTTCAAGCTTCCAAAACGGGGAATGAAAAAACAAAATGAACTACTCAAGTCCCAATTGGAAGAGGAGCGTCGACGGAGACAAGAATTGGAGACCATGCTCAAAGAATTTCAAGCCCAAGCAGCTTCACAAACCTCTGAGAAGGTTGCTTCCAATACCAAAGGAAGTGGTAATAGAAAATATATAATGTCTCCTAAGAAACGCGAGTCTCCTGGAAACAAGAGTCCATCATATGGTTCTAAGGTAATGATTATTACAGTTAGTTAATACAAAGTTAATGTCTCCTAAGAAGGTTGTCTAATATGTTTATTCTAACATGCTTTTCTATCTTCTTTGAAAAGATGAAACAGAATACAAAGTTAAGCGAGCAAAAATTCATAACATATCCTACATCAGACATTGGCATGGTAATTACATATATTCAATACATAATCTTTATTCAACAACTTAATTATAACATGTAGTAATTATATCGAGAAATAACTGTTTCTTATTTTGTTTAGGGAACCAAATGCAAGCTAGCAGTGGGCACAAAAGAAAATATTGTGGCCGAGGGAATTGTCTTTGAAGGATGTGGACCAAATGAGAAAATTCATAATGTTGAATTAGGGGAACATAATGTCAGGGTTTCAATTATGAAAGCCCTTCAACCTACTATGAGCCTTCCCGTGCCAGTTGATGGAGAAATGGAAGTTGTTCAAGATGCAATTGGGTCTTTAGTAGCTTGGCCCAAAGAGTTTATTGTTGGTGGTCTTCAGGTAATATTATTTAATGCTAGTGTCAATATCTTTTATGAAATTGTTGAAAAAAATTCCAATTTAATCTGACAGTGTTCAACCTTTGAAGGTTGCTGGCTGTGGTAGGGAGTTAATTGACACTTTTGGAGAGATGGTAGAAAGCATTAAGGATACCGACCCTCATCTTAAAATACCATTGGAAGGAATGTTCGGAACCTTTACTCCAAATTGTTATCTTTCTAAAATCGTTCTGCAGGAGTTATGTAGGATGGCATGGCTAGATGTGAATCCTGTTGTTGCCTATATGAGGTAAGAAATATGAAATTTATATTTTGAAATTATATTTTGCGATTGACACCATATTCAACTATTCTTTTGGCTTTAGGTTTTTGCTTGATAAATTTCCAAACTCTCGGGAGCTTTTGGTAATGTTCAACCCTTCTGCTATGAGTAATGCATCCGGGCCTGCAATAAGCAATCTGGTTAGAGAAAGGCTCCAAGAGGCTAAGAAAATCCAAATTTGCTTCATTCCCTTCATTTACAAGGAGTAAGGAGTTTTAATCAAGTAGCAAGATTTTTCTTTCCTATTCAATAACCAAATTGCTTTATTCCATTCATGTTCCCTTTAATGTAGGAAGCATTGGATTCTAATTGTTGTTGAGCTCTCTACCTTTAATGTTTACTGGTTGGACTCGCTGTGTTTTAAACCGAGAGGAGATATTAAGTTGTTTTTCAATACGTGAGTGAAATTATTATTATTATTGTTAATATTTTAATAAATGTGTATATTCTGATGTTAGTATATATAATTATTTTCTACTAGTGGCCTCAACACAGCATATATTGGTGGTAAAAGATCAAGTAGAAGTCCTACTTGGAAATTACCCAAGGTAATCAAACTAATATATGACTTATTATAATCATGGACATTATATTCTCTTACAAATAATATCTTCATGTAGGTCCCGAAACAACCTGGAGGTTATGAATGCGGATATTTTGTTATGAAATATATGCGGGATCTCATGGAAGACCCATCTCCTACTATTGAGTCAAAGGTAAGTTGTTCATTAATTAAATTCTTAATTACTTTTCTGAAATTATACAAACTAATGTAACTATTTTTTGACTTTTTAGCTAAAAACATTGGCTGGAAAATCAACATACACGCAGAAAGAAATAGATGATGTCCGATGCGAATTCATCGAATTCGTTGCCAATCATATGGATGATACATGAGGGTCAAGGTACTCATTTCACTCATTTCCATTACTGATACGAGACACCCTACTGTCACATGGACACAATATACTCAAGACACTCACTAAACTATGACTGATAGTCCTACCCTCTGTTCTGTTTGTCGAACATCAATTTGTGGTTATGGAGTTTGTGGATTTGTTGTGGATTTTGAAACATCATTTGGGAATTTCTTATATAAAGGAACTGGAAATGTTTCATGTGCTGTTTATGCATCTCTTGTATGATCAAGTGGTTCAAGTTGGTTTGGATATTATTGGCTGTCGAATTTGTTTCTCTGATGCAGTGAGTTGATACTTCAAATATCGGTTGATACTTCAAGTATTAGTTTGATGTTCAGATATGGGTTTTATATTTCATACATGAGAGTAATTCTCAGCTTTTATTATGTTAAATTGGTTCTCCATTTTGGGAGTTTTGAAATTGGATTTCAAGTTGAACTCAGGTTTTAAACTGAGCATAAGTTCAGTTTTATATTGTGAACCTTGAACAATTGGTTTTACTTGTATCTCAGGATTATTGGTTTTGTTTTAAGTTCACCTATATTGATTTGGGTTTGGTTTCACTTGTACATTCTCATATTGATTTGGTTTGGGTTTTTGATGTATGGTTGCATATGAATAATTCTGTCTGGTATACCTGAGACTTGTTCTCAGGATATCCATGTTCTCAGGTTTTAAACTGAGCATAAGTTCAGTTTTATATTGTGAACCTTGAACAATTGGTTTTACTTGTATCTCAGGATTATTGGTTTTGTATTAAGTTCACCTATATTGATTTGGGTTTGGTTTCACTTGTACATTCTCATATTGATTTGGTTTGGGTTTTTGATGTATGGTTGCATATGAATAATTCTCTGTCTGGTATACCTGAGACTTGTTCTCAGGATATCCATGTTAACATTTTGGTTGTTTCACCTTCAGTTTTATCTGTGAGCTTGGATTCCTTGATTCTCAGTTCAGTTGGAAATGTAGCCTACCTGAAATTTCTTATATAAAACATTTTTGAACTGGAAATGTAGCCTACTGCTTTGGCCTGTGGCCTGCTGCCACTTGCCCCTACAGCAGGTCAAGCTGGAAAAGGGGGGGGGGGGAATGAGTGCCCTGCTGTTAATGTAGCCTACTGCCACTTGCCCTACCTGCAGGCAATAGCCTCAGGCCTTATAAGCCAACATCTTTTTGATAGTACTTACATTATATATACACAAGATGAATCTGACAGAAACTCCACACAACAGTTTCCCACAACATATGTTAAATTGTGATCTTATATATGTGTGTTTTTAATCATGACTTATATCATTATATCACATTTATTAATCCTTGTTTTATCTTTTGCAGGGTACATGTGCTGTGGACACAGGTCTTTATGTGAAGTTGTATGTTATGGTGTGGGATGTGTGGATAGTTTTGATGTAAAGTGTACTAGCTATAATGGATACTGATCTATAGATTTTTGTGAAGATGTATATATATATGACCTGAGAAATGTGGAATGATAGCTAAAGTGTACTCTATTTTAAGACAATGGAATGTACCCTATTTTGAGACAATGGAATGTGGTTCTATTTTGAGACAATGAAATACAGATTAATGTTACATTTCAATATTTTGTTGTGAATATGGTTCAAATTAAGTGGTTTTCGAATTGAAATGAGCAGGGTTTGGAATTGAAATGAGCAGGGTTTGGAATGTATAACATGCAGTATAGAGCGTTATAAATGTTTGTACATGACCAATCATAACGCTTTCAAAATGTCCTGACCCCAACCATACTAAATTATTCATAACGTTTTTACATAACTATCTATAACGGTTTGAAAATAGAACGTAGTAGAAATTCATACTATTAATGACGTTTTCGGTCAATTTATCTATAACGCTTTGAAAAACATTCATAACACCCGATTTCATAACGCTTGGATGAAGAAAAAAAACCGTCATGGTATGTCATTAATGACGGTTTTTAGCCGTCATTAAATGGTATTTCTGTTGTAGTGATTCCCTTCCCTCCGAGCCAAGACTCCACTCACCTCGACCCCTCTGTGTCCCATACTTTCTCTTCTACCAACTGGAACCCGGACACATGCAGGACACAGACCCGCTTTGTAGCAAACTTCTTCTCATTACGCGAGATCCAACCATTAAAATTTTGCCATCAGGGTTAACCAGCAACAAACATCAGGTCAAATCGACTCGTAGCGGTGTGATGTGTCTGCGTTGTGTCCAACAATCCGCTCATCTTATAAGAGCCGTATTTTCGTGCTTGGGACGTTCGATCTAAAACTCTTCGTTTTTGTGTCTATTTTGATTTGCGCGGTTGGATTGTTAAGATTTCGACCATGCGCATTCTGAACCATAATCTTGTCTTCTATCCAGATATAATATAATTTGGACTTTGTAGAAGATTCGGATCTTCAATATGTTTCTTCCATTGCACTCTTGGTATGGTTCTTTGTCCTTATAAGTTTTTTTTTAGTGATTTGACATCATTAGCTACATCAAGTCTGTCCAACTTTAGTTAATTAATTAATGAGAAAATTTGAGTGACACCTCATTTTTTTAACCTAATTCAATGTGCACCTCACACAATTACAATAATATAAGATATTCTTCACTTTTGACGGAAATCGTCCTCCACTGAGGTCAACTATTTTGAACAAATTTTTTTTACAAAAATACCCTCGTCTTCTTTCCTTTCCTCTGTCCCACGCCCAAACCCCCGTCCCCGGCCACTGGCAGGCCGCCTCCCCACCTCCTCCAGCCCCCTCCTCGTTGCCGGCGGTCCCCCTCCCCAGCGCCACCACCCGCCCAGCCCCCCGCCGCTGCTGCCGTCCGCTGCGGGCTGCCTTCGTTGCTGCTGCTGCCTACCCACCCCCCGCTGCTGCTCCCCACCGCCTTCTGCCCCCTTGCTGCTAGTCGAGATCCTCACAGACGAGGGGGCTGGGACCATGATCACTGGTTCATTTGTTATTTATGATTTACTTCGTGTATTGACGTTGAAGATCCAAGTTTATGTGCTTGTTCTAGGTTTCAGTACGCTAATAAATTGGGTCTTTTGGCAATTATGAATGTTATAGAGTTTAGCTTTTGAAATTTTGACATTGAACTCCGGCATAACCGTTTCAAACAAACTGTGTTGATGACGCTGTGGTAACTCGAGGAAGCCACTTGGTCGTCATTTCTTGCTAACTACAATTGGCAATCTCAGATGGAATCATAAAATGAACAAATTATTACTTTACATTGTTTACCTAATAAGTATTTGCAAAGGTTAGGAATGGCCGCGGGGGGGGGGGGGGGGGGGGGGGGGGGCGGGAGGGATGGCGGGGGGGGGGGGGGGGGGGGGAGGGGAACACGGAAAAGAAGACGAGGGTATTTTTGTCAAAAAATTTTGGTCAAAATAGTGACCGCCATTGGAGGACAGTTTCCGTCAAAAGTGGAGGATACTTTACATTATTGTAATTGTGTGGGGTATACCTTGAACTAGAATAAAAAAGTGGAGTGCCACTCAAATTTTCTCTTAATTAATTCGTATTGGATCCGTATCTCGAAAATAATGTGTCAAAATTGAAATTTGTCGATTCTAGTATTTTCTTATTGCTGAATTGTCAAAGTGACCGTATAAATTGTCAAGACGAGATCATTAACCTGTAGTTGACCATCTTGTATCGATTTGCGTACTCAACTAACCTGAAAAGGGACTAGGTCATCTGAGGAACATAGCAAAATACATAAAAATGTCATATGTAAAACACTATATAACTTTGACGATAATACTATCGATGACATTAATTGAATTTAGGTAATAATAGCATAATAAAATTAATGAAAGAATATTTATGAAAAACTAAACAAATTAAGATTTCAATTTCTGCCTGAACCAAACCTGGAAATGAGAAAAACTTTCTCGGACTATATATTTCCATCGTAACTAAATATGGATATATTTTTTTTTTTTTGAATAACTAAATATGGATATAAGAATATTGAATTTTTTTTACATGAAAAAGAAATATAAAATTTTCATCCAAACGTTCCCCTACAGTTCGCGTCACGAATCAAAAACCAATTGGGGGATTAACTATAACCACGAGTTCGAGTCGCGAATCGAAAACCAATTGGGAGATTAAACTATAACCACGAGTTGATGGGGGCCAGGTTTTCGGGTTGATGGTGTAAAGTCTAGCCCATGACCGCCCGGCCCACGATGCACCTCAACCTAAAACCCTTAATTTCTCGTCTCCACTCAAAACCCTAATAAAAGCTAGCCAGCTGCAGCAAAAGCTTCGACGGCTCACTCGATCAATCTCTGGTATGTTAGGGTTTGGGTTTCGCTTCTCCTCTTCCTTTCTCCTCTCGATCGAGAAAAGTAATATAATAATGATTAGGGTTTCGTTTTCCTAATATATACTTCTGTAAATGATTGTGCCTACAGGAGATTTTTTTTTGATTTCGCGGAAGTGATCGAGAATGTATCTCCAGTTCTACATCAACGACAATGGCGACAAGGTCTACACCACCAAGGTCCGTTCTTTTTATTTTTCTCCATTTCTTGAACCATTTCATCTTTATTTGTTATTATCTATTATTAAAGGGGTCTTTATTTCCACTTATTCTCAATAGGAGTCGAACTTACATAGTTTAGCTGTGTCGAGTAATTGGGCTTTACCAAAATACAACAATGGGGCTGCTTGGTGTTTCTATGTATACTCTTGTAACTATTGTGGGATTTTCTTGCTAAATAAGAAATCTTTATCCTCACCAAAATGAGGAGTACAAGGTTTAACTATGTTGCACAGGCGCGAACACAACACGATGCGATATGGGTACATCTACATGGGCATGGACCAATTTTAGTGTGTTCTAGTCAGGGGTGAGCGTTATTTGGTTTTGGACCGAGAGTAGAACCGAACCAAATAAGAGATTAGTTTCGGTTTGAAAAAATTTCTGTTTGGTTTCAGTTTTGAAAATATTAAAAATTTCTTTCTTGGTTTAGGTTTTGGTTTTCGGTTTCAGTGCAAAATTGAAAAACCGAATAAGACTTGCACAGTTATATAATTATCTTCAATTTTATGCATATTTATAGATTAAAATTTTGTATATTTTGAAAATAACAATCTGTGAATGTGTTTTAAAGCCCAAATTTGGTAATTTAATAAATAGCCCAACTTCGGGCTCAACTTTGAAATACAACAAACATTATATGTCCAAGGGGTGTGACCCATTGGGAACACCGGGGCTCCCCACTCAGTGGCGCAGGTTCGAGCGCCCCCCCCCCCCCCCCCCCCCCCCCCCCCCCTCGGGCGCTGGCTGCGGGGTGGCTTAGGCCACGGGCGCTCCAAGGCTGGAAACGGACACACAAAAAAAAACAAACATTATATCGTAAAAATTGTATTTTTAAATATACTTTAACCACAATTCCAACTTTGGGCTACGCCCATTTAAACAATAAAAGTAGCCCAACCGAACAAACATAATCAATTATCAATTCAGTTTAGTTTCGGTTATGGCTAATTTCGATTCGGTTTGGTTTTGGATTTTTAGAAGTTCGGTTTATTCGGTTTTGACTATTTTGGTTTGGTTGAAACCGAATAAACCGAACGCTCACCCCTAGTTCAAGTGCATTTTGGAGTTTCATTATTGTGTCTAATACGGACCCCACATGAAACGGACATGGTTGTTTCGACTACACGTTTTAGCCCTTGGTAGAGGAACATAAATAACATAAGGAAACTTGAAAGCCGAGGAAGGAAAACATGTGCAAAAGAATGGTAGTGGTGGGGAACCAAAGGACCAATAACTCACATTGGGTTAAATTCAACATGGATTGTAAATATTGTTTCAACAAGACCGATAGTGGCACCCATTGAACTTCTAAAAGCTTAAATAACATATGGGCACCATCAGTATTGTAAGATTAGTTTGTTATTATTTATAATTATAAATGAGTATCGGGTTAATATATAAATATTTACGGGGATATATAGTTCATAATAAAAACGAAAACAATTTTGATGATTAAATATATTTAATAGTTGTTATCTTTGTCTGTAACTTCTTATAATGTAGTTCTAACTTCTTATAGTGTAGTTGGTTAAGATGATAGACTTGTATTCAAGAGGACAAGGTTCAATTCCTATTGATATCGTAATTTTTTACTTATTAATTAACTTTTACTGACCTGGACTGGCCTGACCTGGACCCGGACATCTGATTTATTCCTATGGGAAATTAATACACCCACCTATTTTGAGAGGAATAGGTTTCCCATGATTCATAGTAATATTGTTTTCCCGAGCATTCAAAATCCTTGGGAATAAATTTTATAGCCCAATCCAGACATTGTAATAGGTTTCCCACCCAAATTTCCCCGGGAACAAAAAGATTCCACGTACCAAACAAACCCTTAGTGATATGGTATACATGCTATACAGCAGAGGCATATACATGATGAATTGGAGAGAATCCCAATTTATTATATTATTATTTCTGATAACATATTTTTACTTGTGGGACTAATACTGATTGTTTCCAAACAAATAAGGCTCAATTATTTAGAAATGCTCATGCCCTTTTGAGTCCAACCTACTCCCCCACTCATGTCCCCCTTGTCCTCCCCAACAAAACCCCATAAAACAATTTTAATTGGAAAAATCAAGGCTTCTTAGGGCAACCTTTTAAGAAGAAAAGGTTAAGTACTTCAAGTAGAGGATATGCCATGATAATAAGGTTTGACCTGAGGTTTGGACCGCAAACTTCCCTTCTATATCTTTGCTTGGTGGTTGTGCCTTGTTTAAGCATCACGTGTCAGACACATGTTGGTCCTGCTTTTATTGCATGCCTGTGCGGCTGTGCCAAGTCTTTGTATAGTTGTGTATTAAACATATCACTAGATTTTCGCATATAATCATCCTTTCTATGTAACTGAATTAGCATTCTGTTTGCAGAAGAAAGATCCTCTGGGGAAGGCAACAGAGTCTGCACATCCAGGTAATTTGCATGTCTGTTTGTTGGTGTTTGTGTATTTACTCTCTAGTCCTACATGGTCTTAACGTAGCTACACGCAATAGAAGGTGCATCTCCACGTAGAAGGAACTCCAATTGGTTCTAAACTTGGAATGTATTACTTCAGATTTCAATGAGATTAGTGCAGAGATGAAGCAACTACCTACAATTGTCATGACCGATGCTTGCATGTGTATTCTTTATTTTCTTCTAGTGTGCACACATACATCAAGAAAGTACTAAAAATGTGTGTATGAAAGTCTGGACCTTGATTCTTTGAGTCCGTACATACATCCTTCCAATAGCTAAACGTTGCAGTCAATGGTCAACTAAAGTTTGATGACTTATTATACACTACCACTTACCTATCACAAAATATTGCCCATATTGATTGAACTTATAAGGCCTTTTGAAGAGGATTTAGCTATTTTCCCAGGGTTTATAAGAAGATCAAGTTGGATTCACGGGAGCACATGCATACTTTAACTTGAGTTCATCTTTGGGAGTTGCATTGACATTTAATCTTAAGATGTCACAGTTTGAATTTTTTTACTCTCTTCTCTCAGATGAAAGTTACTTTTTTTCGTTCCATGATAACTTTGGTCGTTTATTTGTTAACATATATAAGAACTGCACTCAGTTTGTAATGGTTCATATTGTATTTTACTATTTTTGTTGTAGACGATATAGATAATGGTTCATACTGCACTCAGTTTGTAATGGTTCTGTGTATTTTACTATTTTTGTAATGGTTCCTTGAAGGTTTCTAGTGATTAGGTGATACTGAAAGCTGTTTTAGGTACCCTTTCTATAAGTACGGTTTTATTTTCTAATGGGAATATTTTCATGTGGCTGCCTTAGGCATTTGATGTAAAGTACTTCTTTTCCTAGCGTTGGAGCGTAAATACTGAAGATTCATTTTCTGAATTGGCTGGACCTTATGTCACCTTATCCCTCCATCTATTTTTGGTTCATCATATCCCATTTATTAAACTAGCAAACATTGCCTCGTACAACTATAAGGTGGCATTGTAATTCCTGATGCAAAGAAACTTGGGCACATGGAATCGTGGATGTTGCCTCCTGCTATAAATATCGTTTCCTGCTATAAATATCGTTACGGTGTCTAGTATATCATTATGAAGTATTTAGTTAGCAATTAAGGTTATTACTTGGACAGAAAACCCAATCCATTAAGGCACGATATGCAATAACCACAATTCTTTTGGATTTCTCATGTCTCTGATCATCCCAAAATTATAGCAGCAAGGATATGAAAATGCTAGAACATAACTTACGAACGTCTAGGGCTAATTAACAATGCTCTTATTGAGACTACCTGATTAAACTGGCATGACGGTTATATTTATTAGCGCCATATATGCTTGAATAACATATGATTTGGTCTCCAATTCTTTCTTGTTCGCTTTTGGTTGATCTATATAGATGAAGACAACTGCTTCCTTGTCTCACAGTTTTGAGAACTTCTGTA
Source organism: Iris pallida (assembly GCA_029216955.1). Classification (NCBI taxonomy): domain Eukaryota; kingdom Viridiplantae; phylum Streptophyta; class Magnoliopsida; order Asparagales; family Iridaceae; genus Iris; species Iris pallida. The sequence goes on from JANAVB010035017.1 coordinate 14,786,821, forward strand.
TTTTGTTTTATTTCATTCTGTTGCAGCCCGCTTCTCTCCTGATGACAAGTTCTCGAGGCAGAGGTTTCTTTTGAAGAAGCGTTTCGGATTGCTTCCATACAAGAAGACGGATATGAAATAGTGAGATATTTGTAGCTGGCACTGTCATTGTTATGAAATTCCCTAAGCCCCTATTACTACTGCACCTCAAAATATGGTTAGTAAATATAAAAATTGAACTGGGTTTAAGTAGAAGGTATGTAAGCTTGCTAACTTTGGTTGTATTTGTGCCCTTTCGGAGAAGTGCTTTTGCATGGATGATCTTGTAAGTTAAACTGTTAAGGTAAGATGTTTTAAACATAATTGTTCTATCCTGTAGTGGACCTGTTTCTTTTGTTATATATGTAGTTGTCACTCTTGGGATGCAAGTCACAACATCTTCTCATGTGGGGAAAATTGTTGGCTTGTAATACATCGACTAACCTTGGCACAATTTCTGCCCCTAATTATTATTATTGGAATCTTAATAATGCATGCTTTGGTAGTTTGTCAGTCATTTTTAAAGTAGATTATGCTAATTTTCTGGAGTAAGGTGAACTGTTAATTAGTAAAACTGTGTATCAAATAATAATAATTTTTTCTCATAAGCTGAGAGAAACATAACTTTTGTTGTTGCTGTTGTGATTGTAACCTGGGAAGCTGGGAAGTTGCTACTGCCTAATATTTGCTGTAGTAACACCACTGAACCATTATTGTTGCCACCAATTAGCCAAGTAACAACCTCTAGAAATCTTTATGTTGCTATTGTTATACGACAGTTTCAACTTTCATGGTGATTCAAACCTACAGAACCAACTACCATAAAAAAAACCACTACAGAATTATGGTGGTTCTGTGTTGACCGACGAGAGATTATTCAGTGGGATGAGCCCATCTAAAAGTATAATGACACATGTTATTATCTTAATATTTTTGGTAATCCTATTTTATTGATATCTGATTATTGTGTGATTAGTTTTTTTTGGGATTTTTTGACTTTCATCCCACTTACTAATATGAATTTGTACTTACATCCCACTTTTTAATTTTATTTGACTTACGTCCCACTTTTCGTCACGAAAATACTTTTCGTGACAAAATAAATATTTTTCGTGATAAAATAAATACTTTTCGTGACGAAAAGTGGGACGTAAGTCAAATAAAATTAAAAAGTGGGATGTAAGTACAAATTCATATTAACAAGTGGGATGAAAGTCAAAAAATCCCGTTTTTTTTTGACATTTGATATTACCATGTATTATTATTCCATTGGATTGGGTTACCATTCACTCATGTCATGTGGTGAGCCCGTCCCACTGAATAAATTCTCGCGACTCCTCTTGATATGGGCTAGTCTGCGTATGGATATACTATATAGGGTTATTTAGTAATAAGGTCTCATATAATAGTTGATATTAGGGTTTGGGTTTCGAAAATGACCGGCGTTAGAGTCTGAGTCTCCAAATCATTGTTCATATAAACAAATGGACAATGATTTGGGGATCCGAAATCTAATGCCGGTCATTTTCGAGACCTAAACACTAATTTTAACTATTATACAAGATCCTATTACTAAATAACCCGGATATAGGAGAAACTAAAGACAGGGATGATATTTGCAAGGGGGTAAAACCCCCCACATTAGTAAGTGCTTTAGTTCTTGGTAACACATGTACTAAGAATACGGTTAGAAGAAACCAAAATGCAAATGCATTAGTGTCATAGTTAAGCCTTTAGGAGCTTTTTTGATGGCAACAACTCCCCCGCAACTCCCCTGCAACTGGCAATCCCCACTGCAAGTGAGCACTGCAACTAAGAGTTTCAGCGTTTGGTAGCGGGCCACCGCACTGCAAGTGAGAGTTTTCTGACAAAATTTAGTTGTTGTCCTCTCTTTTTTCTACGCTCCACATGCATAAAAAGTGAGGGGACTGGACTGCAAGCGGGCGACCTCGAGGTGGCTCTGGGCGGAACTGCTCCAGTCATGGAAGAGAGCCACTGCAGACTCTGGAGTCCGTCCTTGCTGCCGGAGGAAAGATCGAAGTCGTCAGCGACTCGAGGTGGCTTTGGAAGGCTGATCCGAGCGCAGATGTTGGAGGAGAGGCCATCACTTCTAGATATGTGGTCAGAAAATGCGGGCAGAGGAGAGGTTGTCACTCGAGGTGGCTCTGGACGGCCCTACTATCCCCATTTCCTTGGCGATGGGGCTGCGGTGACCGACTGGACGCTACCAGATTTGACGAGATGGCGAATTCAGAAAGGGTTGAGTGGAGGAGAGGGAGGAGCACCAGCACTCCTCCGAGGTCGTCGAGGCCACCAATGTCCGAAGCTCCGCAGAGAGAGAGAGAGAGAGAGAGAGAGAGAGAGAGAGATGAGAATGTATTTTTTTTTTTTTGGAGATATATATCACTTTGGCTTATGTCTGGTTTTGGGTTAGGTTTGGTAATTAAATTAGTGATATTGGTGATTATATCACGTTTGGTAATTAAATTGGTGATTATATCACTTGCATGAGATTACGTCCAAACATTGAAAGTCATCTTGCTCAGTTGTGGGGGACAAAAATGGTTGTATCCAAACACATTTTGGAAAGTCATATATGCTACAAATGCACTATAAGTCAATATGCTACAATTATCACTTTCACACTTTCGAGAAGTTACCGCTATGTCATCGGGTCCTCTGGATTCGGTTGAGCTCATGTCATCGGGTCGAATTCACGTTAAGACTCACAGGAACTCTTATTGGCCTTCCTTATGACATTATCTTGTGCTGACATTGTTGTAGAGTAAATGAAATAGCCACACAGCCGATGAGTCATAATTTAATGGTTGAGGTGTCATAGAGACCCTCGGGATTGATTCCCTTCGAACTCCATGGACCCAAGATGTGTTGGAGCAGTGTGATAGAGACCGTCAGGGTTTTGACCTTCCAAACACCACGGGCCAATATTCATAATTCCTCAGGGTTCATTCCCTCCAAACTCTGCGGACCTAGGACACGATGGAGAGGTGCCATGGAGACACGCGGCCTAAAGGTTTTGACCTTCGGAACACTACATGTCAGTATGACTCATAATTCCTTGGGTGAGGCGTCACAGAGACCCCCGGGGCTCATAATTCCTTGGGTGACCTTCGGAGTTCATTCCCTCCGAACTTCACGAACCCAAGATGTGTTGAAGAGGTGTCATATAGATCCTGATGGCTCCGACCTTTTGAACTGCACAGGCCAGTATGATTCATAATTTTCTTGGGTGAGGCATCATATAGACCCTTGGGGTTCATTCCCTCCGAACTCCATGGACCCATTATGTGCTGGAGAGGTGTCATAGAGCCGAACACCTCGGGCTAGTATGACTCATAATTTCTTGGGCGAGGCGTTATAAAGACCCTCAAGGTTCATTCCCAGTATGACTCATAATTTGCTGGTTAAGGTAGCACAAAGACGCTCATGATTCATTCCTTCTGAACTCTATACGGACCCAAGACACTCTAACATGAGCCTCATAGAGACCCTCAGGGTTCATTCTGGACCCAGTCACTGGCTAGTATAAATCTTAATTCCCTAGTTGTGGAGTTATAGAGATCCTCAAGGTTCATTCCCTCCGCACTACATGGATTTATAATGACTTGGTAGAGACATCCCCGAGCCCTCGAAGATCCATATGATGAACTTAATTCACCAGGAGAGGCAACCCCGACTCCTCGGAGATCCATATGATGAAAATTAATTTAGTAGAGGCGTCATAAGTGTCAAAATAGGAAGGAAAATAGAGGAGGGAAAAGTGGAGGGAAAGACTCATTTTCTTTTATTTGATATGGAAGGAAAATAGCAAGGAAGGAAAAGTGGGAGGGATTACTTTTCCCTCATAACCTAAGAAATCCAATCCCCCCAAAAGTGGAAGAAAAAGTGGATGCTTGTAATAATTAACAATTATACCCACATATGAATGTATTATTTAAAAATTATTCATGAAGTCAAATGGTAAATAAATGATATTAATTGAGGATAGAATTGGTAAACCCTATATTTTTTCACTTTCTTTCCTTCCATTTTTTCTTCCATAACAAACAAAGGAAAATGCATCCCTTATCTTTTCCATCATTGCTACCAAACACAAAGGAAGAAAATGAGTTTTCCTTTCCATAAGGAAGAAAAATAAATCATACTCATTTTCCTTCCTTCCACTTTTTCATCCTTCCAACCAAACACAGCCTAAAATTTGGTCCGTAGAAAGACTGAAATTATATAGAGTTATGAGGGTAAAATGATTATTGCAGCCATCTAAGCCTAACATGGGCTAGAAATAGCCTTGAAGGCCAGCTCCGCGGAGCAAAAGATTCCAAATCTCTCTGCTTTTGCGAAGATGAGCACAAAACTGATTTTGTGTCACTACGTGGCCTACTCTGTTATGGCCGAGGCACAATTTTCGATGGAAAATTCTGAAACTGAAACAATTGTACACACAACGTTTCAAATGCAGCACCTTAAAGAAGATGTGCAACAGAGATCCTGGAGGATTCTGAATTACGAGGATCTAAAAAGATTCTACGTAATACACAAAAAATCTAAAGAGACTTTGTGCAAGCAACTATCGGCAGTAGAGCTTCTAAAAATAAGTTACTGTAAAAGGCAACAACAGCGATGACAGGCAAGAATGAGATGCTGGGGTGAATGAACCACCGTTGCTCAAAGCTTTATTCGCCCCACACGAGCACGGACAGCTTCCAGGAACCAGCAAGTTCACGAAGAACTTCTGGAACGCTCGTAAGTCAATATTTGAGACTTGAACGGGCTTCCTGGACTTAACAGACTCCCTTAACTCTCTTCTTGGTGCATCTTTCAAAGGAGGTCAAGGGGCTCTATTTATAGAGTGGAGTTGAGACTTCACCTCTTCTCCTATCCGATGTGGGACTAAAATACCAATACTCAAAAATAGAGTTTGATATTTTAGATCATCCCACAATCAGCATAGAAGTGTGCCAGTCCACGCCTACCCTCCGAACACTCCCGTGCATGCACGAGACAATCCTGGAGTCCGCGTCCGAGTCCGAGTCCGCGCAACAAAAATCAACTTGCATCCTTGTTGGAGTTAATCCTTTTTCCTTCTAGGAAAATACTCCCACATGGCACAAACTTGTGCCCCACTACACCTCATGTGCACACCTCAACACAAGCAATGCATTATATTGAGATACTCACCATTTGGTGTAGCCGATGTGGGACTATCTTTTCTAGTCCAAAGGCAAAAACACCAACAATCCCCACATATCTCAATATATGGGTTGAGTGTTTCCCACAGTGACTGTCCATCATGCATTAGGAGAGATGTCGCTACGACTTGAATCTTCCCGCATAGGTTAAATAACAGCATGATACAAGAATGGACTAAGCCTTGAATTCTGCATCATAACTGCAATTCTTCCTACTCACATAATGACATCAACTGTACTTCTGGCTGCACATTGAAGGCCTTGTGCCAGCCTGATTTCAGTGTATAATTTTTTGGGCGTCTACAAGTTTACCCTCAAGAGACGGCCTGATATCTCTGTCCATACACTATAGGTGAGTTCTTTATAAAGAGTCATGGCATGAAGCATTGCGCTTCTTTGCGGTGCTACGCCGCTATGACATGGCTTAAAGCCGAGGCTTTACCCCACCTGGGTACCTCATCGTAGTGTCATACTACTGTAGCATGAGGTCACAGGCCTCTTTATAGTGCCAAACTACCCAGCATGAAACCTTGCGCTTCCGTACGGTATTACGCCGCTATGACATGGCTCGCAAAGCCGAGGCTTTACCCTACCTGGTACCTCTTCGTGGTGTCATGCCACTGTAACATGAGGACATCGTCCTCTTTGTAGTGCTATCTACCTCTCTTTATTACGATTATCATACAACATTAGGCTACCTGCCTATTTGCGGTGCTACTCCGCTGTGACTTGGCTTGCAAAGCCGAGGCATTACCCCTACCTGGGAACCTCATGGTGGAGTCACCCCACTGTAGCATGGAGTTACACTCCTTGTAGTGCTGCTCTACCGTGCTTCCTGTAAAGCACTCCAGGCATTCACTCTGCCTGAGAACTCATTAAGGCATTTAAGCCAACCTTCCCACAGGATCCGTTTTCTGCAGAAAACAACAGTAGACAACAGTGGTTGTAGGTCCGTAACCTCTCCATGTCACATAGGACAAGTACCCACCGTTTCTGATATTCTTCTGGTTAATAGTCCTCCCTTGAACCAAAAGCTAGATGCCTAGTAGATTTCTCTTTGAACTAATAGCATAAAACTTTATGGTAGGAATGTAATAACACAATATCAGAATGCCTTCAAGCCCATTTTACAAGCTGTGTCATCGACCAGCTGGCGCTTGAGGCCCTTGGTGAACGGATCCGTCAGGTTCTCCTGACTCCGAACATCAATCACTGCAATGACACCTCTCTTGATGAGATCGTTCATTGCCCTGTGCTTCAACCGCACAGTTCTTTTCTTTTCGTTGAAGAGTTCATTTGATGCCACTGCTGCTGCCGCCTGGTTGTCACAGTATATCGGTATTGCCGGTATCTGAGCCCCAACCACCGGAAGATCATACATGAGCTCCCGAAGCCACTCTGCTTCATCTGCAGCAGCATCCAATGCAAAGAATTCAGATTCTATGGAGGAGCGAGATAACATAGTCTGCTTCTTCGACTTCCACGATATAGCAGCTCCGCCCATGGCGAATACGAATCCACCTGTGGAATACTCGCTCTCCATATCTGAACACTAGCTAGCATCACTGAAGCCTTCCACTACTGACGGATCTCTGCTGTAGAAAAGTGCATATGTCTGAGTTTTCTTGAGATATCTCATAACACGCTTCACAGCTTTCCAGTACTCAACGCCTGGATTGCTAGTGAACCGACTCAGCATTCCCACTGCAAAAGCTATATCAGGCCTTGTGGCAGTAGTAGCGTACATCAAGCTTCCGATGACGCTAGCGTACTCCAACTGCCTGACGCTTTCCCTCGAATTTGGCTCCAGCTTTTGATCACTCCGGTACGGTGTATCAATAAAAGGAAGATCTTGATACCCGTAGCGAGTGAGCATCTTCTCAATATAATGAGATTATGACAGCGCTATTCCAGTGCCTGTCCGGATGATCTTGAGCCCCAAGATTACGTCGGCATCCCCCAAGTCCTTCATACTGAACTTGGTCGAGAGGAATTTCTTTGTCTCTGTGATGCAGCTTAAATCCGTACCTAGGATTAGCATGTCGTCCACGTAAAGACATACAATTACTCCTCTTCCGTCAGCAAACTTCGTATAGACACGCTTGTCTGTTTCACTGACCCTGTAGCCATTTGACCTTATCACCTTGTCAAACTTCTCATGCCACATTTTGGGAGCTTGTTTCAAACCATACAGAGACTTCATCAACTTGCAGACTTTGTCTTCCAGACCTCTGACGACAAAACCTTCTGGTTGTTGCATGTAGATCTCTTCGGTTAGCTCGCCATTAAGGAATGCCGTTTTCACATCCATCTGATGTATCACCAGCTTGTGTATTGCTGCTAGAGCAATTAACAATCTGATGGTTGTCATCCGAGCTACTGGAGCATAAGTGTCAAAGTAGTCGATCCCCTGCTTCTGAGCAAACCCCTTGGCCACTAGCCTGACCTTGAACTTGTCAATGGTTCCATCTGCTTTCATTTTCTTCTTGAAGATCCATTTGCATCTGATGAGTCTTGCTCCTTCTGGCAGGTCAACCAATACCCATGTGTTGTTGGAGGTGATTGAGTCAATCTCGTTGTCTATCGCCTCCTTCCAGAATACAGCATCTCTGGTCTTCATCGCCTCATCATAGGTAAGCGGATCTGCTTCTACATGATAGGTGATGAAGTCATCTCCGAAGTCTTTCGGCCTCCTCGTTCGCTTAGTTGACGGCTCAGCGAGTTCTGGTTCAGCTGGTGTCTCCTTGACGACAGCTTCATCTTGGACTACTGGTTCATTAAAGACTTCTGTCTGCTTAGTACCCTCATCATTCTCCGGAAGATCCGCGAGAACAATATTCTTGTGTTTTGCAAACTTGTCTTCAAAGTATTCAACATCACGAGATTCGATGATATGGTTTGACTCGATATCAAGGAATCTCCGAGCGTCACTCTTCTCGGCATACCCCAAGAAGATCGCCTTCGTAGTCCTTGTCCCCAGCTTCTGAATCTTCAGATCCGGGAGCTTCACATAAGCCAGACACCCCCACACTCAAATGACATTCAAGTTAGGTCTGACTTTGAACCAGAGTTCATGAGGAGTTATGTCGGAAGTTACATATGGCACTCTGTTCAGAATGAACGTTGCCGTTAGTGCAGCTTCTCCCCAGTAACACTTTGGAAGACCCGCAGTCAACAACATGGAATTCATCATCTCTGTCAAAGTTCTGTTCTTCCTTTCTGCTACTCCGTTGGATTGAGGAGAGTACGGAGCCGTTGTCTCATTGATGATTCCATGTTCTTTGCAGAATGATAAAAATTCATGAGACTGATACTCCCCGCCTCGATCACTCCTTAACCTCTTGAGTTGTTGTCCAGTTTGCCGCTCAGCCTCGGCCCTGAACTCCTTGAACTTCTCGAATGCTTCATCTTTAGACTTGAGCAAGTAGACGAAAGTATACTTTGAGAAGTCATCGATGAAAGTAATGAAATACTTCATCCCGGCCTTTGCAGAGAATTGTTTGAAGTCACAGATATCTGAGTGAACCAACTCCAGAAGATCTGTGCTTCGATGGCTGTGAAAGTGTTTCCTTGTGATCTTCGTCTGAGCACATACTTCATATTTCTCTACCTTACCCCCACACTTGGAGATAAGTCATAGACTAGACATTCTGTTAATCCTTTTATAATGAACATGTCCTAGCCTATTATGCCACAACTCAAGAGAATAATCAGAAAAAGTGATTGTATTTATATTATCATGCTGGGTTACAACAAGCTGAATCTTGTACATTCCTTCAGTTTGGAAAGCTTTTTCGAAGAATGTACCCTTCTTGGACATCACCAACTGGCCAGCATTGATGTCCATCCTCAAGCCTGCGTTGCAGAGCAGACTTCCAGAGATCAGGTTCTTAGCAATTACTGGAACATGCTTCACACCTTGAAGCGTCAGAGTGTTCCCCGATGTGAGTTTTAGCTCCACCGTCCCGATCCCCAGTACTTCAGCTTGTGCCTGGTTTGCCATTATGACCTTCTCTGAAGTTGGCTCATAAGAGACGAACCAGTCTTTGTCTGAACAGACATGGCAGGTCGCACCAGTGTCTATCCACCAGTCCAAGTCAGCCCCCACAGTTGCAACCTGTGCTATCATGGCAACTAGATTAGTAATCATAGAAACCTTACTAGGCTCACCTTGTTCTTTGGGCTTTGACTTACATTCGGATTTGTAGTGGCCCTTCTTGCCACAATTGAAGCAAGTCACATGGGACTTGGGCTTCTGCTGCTTGAAAGCAGGACCCTTCATTTTCATATTCGTGAAGTCCTTCTTTTTGCGATGAGAAGCAGCCTGCTTCCCCTGGTACTCTCTGGTTTGGACCAGATTTGCCTTCGCCAGTTGTTTGGACATAGTATCCATCTTCTGTTGAGAGCGCATCTCGTCCTCAACATGGATCTCTTGCAAGAAATCTTCCAAGCTAATTTCCATCTTCTTTCGATGCATCCTTGCATAGAAGTTGCTCCATTCTGTAGGAAGTTTCGCGACGATCCCTCCAACGACAAGCTTGTCGACGAGGGGCATGTTCTCATCTTCTAGTTTCTGACGCAACTTCAGAAACTCCTTCACTTGGGACAGCATCGCCTTCTCGTCTTCGAAGGTCCACTTGTGATATTTTTCTACCATGAAGATCTTGGACCGGTTCTCGTCATCTTCATAGAGCTTTCCCAAGGAGTCCTATATCTCTTTGGCAGATGTCTTCTTGGAGTAGGACTCTGCCAGAGAGTCTTCCATGGAATTGAGTATCAGTAGTTTGCATATACTGTTTTTCTCTCTTCCACTTCGCTTGCTTGGTCGTAGCAGCGGCCACAGCTGCAGCAGATCCAGTGGTTGGAACGATCGGTTCTTCTCTTGACAGCACGTGATCAACATTCACGAGTTGAAGATTTAAAGTGACCTTTCGTCTCCATATCTGGAAGTGTTCGCCATCGAATTTCTCCAACTTGTTAAAGCCGGTATCGATGAGCGAAGCACGAGAATTATCCATCTTCTCCATAAAGCTTTGAGATTGTTATGGCCGAGGCACAATTTTCGATAGAAAATTCTAAAACTGAAACAATTGTACACACAATGTTTCAAATGCAGCACCTTAAAGAAGATGTGCAACAGAGATCCTGGAGGATTCTGAATTACGAGGATCTAAAAAGATTCTACGTAATACACAAAAAATCTAAAGAGACTTTGTGCAAGCAACTATCGGCAGTAGAGCTTCTAAAAATAAGTTACTGTAAAAGGCAACAACAGCGATGACAGGCGAGAATGAGATGCTGGGGTGAATGAACCACCGTTGCTCAAAGCTTTATTCGTCCCACACAAGCACGAACAGCTTCCAGGAACCAGCAAATTCACGAAGAACTTCTAGAACGCTCATAAGTCAATATTTGAGACTTGAACGGGCTTCCTGGACTTATTAGACTCCCTCAACTCTCTTCTTGGTGCATCTTTCAAAGGAGGTCAAGGGACTCTATTTATAGAGTGGAGTTGAGACTTCACCTCTTCTCCTATCCGATGTGGGACTAAAATACCAATACTCAAAAATAGAGTTTGATATTTTAGATCATCCCACAATCAGCATAGAAGTGTGCCAGTCCACGCCTACCCCCCTAACACTCCCGTGCATGCACGAGACAATCCTGGAGTCCGCGTCCGAGTCCAAGTCCGCACAACAAAAATCAACTTGCATCCTTGTTGGAGTTAATCATTTTTCCTTCTAGGAAAATACTCCCACATGGCACAAACTTATGCCCCACTACACCTCATGTGCACACCTCAACACAAGCAATGCATTATATTGAGATACTCACCATTTGGTGTAGCCGATGTGGGACTATCTTTTCTAGTCCAAAGGCAAAAACACCAACATACTCCATGTTACTTCCGCATCGATGGGCGATGCTTCTGTCTCAGTGCCGCTATGCGCTACTTCTTCTGCATCGTTGTAGGCCTAACTAGTTGAGCAGTTGTTGATGACCCCTACGTCCTTAGTGGGTGTACATGGTGTAACACCCATGTTGTTAATGGGTGATTATCCACCTTGTTAATAAGAAATTGTGGCTTGAATTCTATATGGAGTGGGAGAATGTAGGTAGCCCCCACTAATAGCGATTGACAAGGAGCTAGCCTCGCGGAGCCTGTGAAGTAGCTCGGCGGAAGGCTGCAAAACCATCCATTAAATGGTTCTAGGGGGCTTTCCAGATATAGGTAGCCAATAGAGAGGCTAAATGAGGATTTTCTTCTCAAGAATGTCATTCCATGCATACAAATAAGAGACCCCCGAGGACATTACTTGGTAATAGATATTCGGTACTGCAACATGAGACTGGTCCCAAGCGATCCCAACATCTCTCAAGCCATGTGGGCTATAAGATTCAACAAAATAGTATGTGTTGTTCAGAGCTCGACAACAATCTTTCGATATCTTGGAGTTCTAAAGCATCCCAAAATAACTCATCACTGTCGAGAAGAACTTACACCTTGGATTTGGATCGTCAACGAAATAATGTGATTGTGCATTGATTAGACTTCCACTACTATCTGTAAAAATTTGTAAACATTACTTATAAAGATTTCGTTGTAAATTTGTAATATGTCGACAATCAAGTTTTCCTTCGTATTCAACGACTTTTCTTGGAAAATAATAGGACCTCGGGGTTCAGTCCCTACGCTCTATATGGGTCAATCCTAGTCTATTAAAGACGACCTCGAGCTCATGAGGGTTACTCCCTTCACCCTCGTGTGGGACCAAAAATGAAATGAGATCCGTGGACGAGTCACCACATAGTTATTCCTTGGCTTACATGTATGGGGGAGACAATCTTACTTATGGAACAAGGATAAATTTGGGTCAAGATTCTTTACCCAACAAAACCATTTGATCATGTAAGTCAATACAAGAAAATGTTCAAAGCAATACTTCTTGTCCATTACAAGCTTTTCATAATTTGTTACAAATGAGAAATTGAAGATACATCATCCCTCTTAACCATCCTCAATCTCGGAACACCAGAGAGTTCGAACCACCCCTGTATCCTACATTTACCTGAGTTCGATAGCCTCAGAGTGCAAGGTAGGATCCTTCATCTTCATATACCCACTACGTAAGTGTAGAGATGAGTAATTTTCTCCCTGAACTTCACCCCTAACTTGGGACTGTCGAGCTTCCTTTCAAGTTCGGGAACCAACCTAGCAAGAACAACCCTGAGAACACTATGAGACCCCTCTAAGGCAGTAAACTCGGTCTCATGTGACTTTGAGGTGTGCCTTATATATTTGAGGCTCATCTTATAGTATTGATATTTTTTTATATGGATATGTGTATGTATTCTACTATATCAGATTTCTCATACTTCATGTTTTCGATGATTGGCTCGTATATTAAGATTTCTCGATTTTTGTATTGTGGTCAAGTGATGTGATTTGTCATCGAGTTGGACCTTGATCATTGATGTTGTACCCTGGCGACAATACTGGATTTATTGCATCTATGGATTTTGTGGGATGTAGGATTTTCTTAATTTGCTTGCATCGAGGATTATAAGATTGGTTTCATGAGACACTCAAAATTTTGAACCTATTAATGACTTATGCAACATGTAATAATCTAATAAATTTTCTGGAGTAATAATTGACCACTAAAACTATCATAGATTTTTAAACATCGGATATAGGACCCTTTTATAGAACGACATGCCAAACGAGATTAAAATAAGTATTTATGGACTGATCGCATATCATCAAAATGATGCCGACATATCGTCCAGGAAGAAATAACAACTCCAACAACAGTTCTATCGATCATGATCGAACAATCACGATCAATCTTGGGGTTATATATACCCCACTTTCAACTCTTATTCCCTTCACATATATAAAAGTCACTCTCTTTCTCTCTCTCTCCCCCTAAACCCTTTTCTCATAGACCCCCTCTTCCTCTATATGAGATCGTCGAGAGTGTGGGAGTGGGGTTTGTGCTTTTGAGCTGGTCTAGAGGTGGATACTAGTCACTATACGACATATTAGGCTTATAATCATATCACCTGTGCATATGCAAGTTTATCTTGCTCGATTGGAGGCTCCTTCTCATTTGGGTTTTTCGTGTGATCGAATTTTGGATTTCTTGGTATTAGTATATAGAGTGTATTGTTATTATGCTAGATAACTTTGATGGGTCTCAAAATGATTGAGAAAAGGCTGAGTCATCAACATTTTTGTATTTTTTTGATTTTGTCCTGATCTCATATACGGTTATCGGATGACCATGTAATTGGGCTCATACATCCTCGAAGGGATAGGAAACAGCTCACATGAATTTGGATTTTATTCGGCATGAATAAGACAATAGAGACGTATTTGCGCTAATCGAGAGAGTTATATATTTTGGTGTCATGTCTAATGAATTGCCGACAACACAGCATTGGCCTGAAACCGAAACATAAGAGCATCTCCAACCCTATTGTCTTGTTAAGTGTTGTGAGTCTTAGGTGGCTCCTATGTGGCATGAGCCACAAGACAATGTGTTGTTTATGTGGCAAAATTATATCTCAAAAGACAATGAGATAGAAAAACTCTCTCCAATGCAAAAGTATTGAGAAGACAATAAAAAGTATTTTTTTCAACTTCCAAGGCAACTCCTCCACTTCTTCAACTTTTTTATAAATATTTCTATTCATAATTGATGATGTGGAGACAAAGTCATTGTGAAGTGCATTGTCTAGATCTAGACAACCAACTTCACATTCTCCTTGCCATGTCATTGCCATGTCAACTTCATATTTTATTCTACATTTGTATTGGAGAAGAATTTTTGGAATAAAAGTTTGTCATTCCTATGTGGCAACCATTTTTTCTAGACTCACAATAGGGTCCTATTGTGACTTTGGAAAAAAGTTAATGCCACATAGGAATGACAAAATTTTATTCAAAAGTTCTTCTCCAATGCAATTGTCAAGTCAATTGTGAAGCTTATGTGGCAAAAATTAAAGAAAACATTGTGAAGTTGATTGTCTTGTTCTAGACAATGCACTTGACAATGTCTTCTCTTCCATGTCATCAATTATGAATAAAAAACTATTAGAAAAAAGAAAGAAGATGAGCAGTTGTCTTAAAAGTTGTCTTGGAAGTTTGAAAAAATACATTTTATTGTCTTCTCAATACTTTTGCATTGGAGAGAGTTTTTCTATCTCATTTTCTTTTGAGATATAATTTTGCCACATAAACAAGACATTGTCTTGTGGCTCATGCCACATAGGAGCCACCTAAGACTCACAATACTTAACAAGACAATAGGGTTGGAGATGCTCTAACAATGTGTTTTCCTCCCTATTTTGAAGGCCAATTAAAGTATTTGATTTGATTGTAGATTGTCATGCCTTTTGGCACACTATCTAGTGGCACTATGGTGCCAACGTCTAGATTCAGCCTCATTATGGCATTATGCTGTTATGACTGGAACGTCTTATGGCAGGACATCAATATCATGATTGATTGATTGACTGTATCAGTTCTTTTGGTCATGTTGCAAACGGTCCGGTCCGGGCCGGCCCACGGGCCGAATTCGACGGGCCAGACCGGGCTCGGGCCGGTCCTGGACCGACACTTAGGTCCAAACGGGCCGGGCCAGGCCCGGCCCGGTCCAGCACATGTAAGTCCAGCCCGGCCCACTGGACCGGACCATGGTGCAGCCGGTCCGGGCCGAACCGGTCCACGGGCCGGGCCGGGCCTTGGTCGGTTCGGGCCGGTTGAACCGGGCCGGCCTAGTTTATATGGGTTTTTTTTTCCTTAATTTATTTATCTTTTTTTGTTAAATTTTTTTCAAAAAAATTTTGTAATTTATTTTTTTTGCTAATTTATTTAATTTTCCTTAATTTATTTAACTTTTTTTGTTAAAATTTTTTCAAGAAAATTTTGTAATTTATTTTTTTTGCTAAATTATTTAATTTTCCTTACTTTATTTAACTTTTTTTTGTTAAAAGGAATTGTCAAAAAAAATTTGTAATTTATTTTTTTTGCTAAATTATTTAATTTTTCTTACTTTATTTAACTTTCTTTTGTTAAATTATTTTAAAAAAAATGTAATTTAATTTTGAAAAAAATGGTAAAAGTAAAAAAAAAAATATTTCTCCCTCTTCCTTTATCCGGACTTGGGACCGGCAAATGCTTGCTTGGCATAGGTGGAGTTAAAAAATATTTTTTTTAAATAAAAAATAGTTTTTGAAAGTATAAATTAAAATTTGAAAAGTATAAGTTAAAATTTAAAAGTATAAGTTAAAATTGAAATATTTTAAGTATAAAAGTATAAGTTTAAATGTACATACCTAATACCTTGCACCGTAGCCTCATTGTTGTTCGCCTTCATGCAGTGAAAGCGATTCCAAATCCAGCTCATGGATATCATGATCTTTTTCATCTTTCTGGTTTTGGGTTCTTTTATCTGCTTTCATCCAATCTTGTACGCACACTAGTGCTTCCAAGATATCGGGCTTCAAGCGGCTCCTCCTATCGCTCAACATCCTTGAACTTGCACTAAAACAGGACTCCGATGCTACCGTAGACACCGGGACCATCAGTAGATCACGTGCTATTGTAGAAAGAACAGGAAATCTCTTGTCGTGTCTCTTCCACCATTCTAAAACGGCGAAGTGATCTGGAGTCTCATCTTCGTCTTGATAAGAATTAAGGTAAAGAGACAACTCTTGAGTAGGTTGGGAAGATTGTTTTTGTTTCTTCCTTTGTAGTATGCGACCGGCTGCTGATAACTTAGACGCCAAGCCGGAGCTACTACTAGCCCCCCCTGAGTTGGTCGGGTCGACGTTGCTCCCTCTTCGTACAGTATAACTAACCTGTCCAACGCAACTTTAACTTCTATTTTTATGTCAGTAACATCTATACCCATATATTCTCCATATCCATCTAATAAAACCTCTACGCCATCCAATTTGATTGTAGGATCAAATATGGAAGCCAAACAATATAAAAGAGGTACTTCACCCCAATATTTCTTGAATTTGGCTTCCATATTTCTCACCGCATATTCAAAATTTAGATGATCTCTATATTTAGAAAATAAATAAGACATGTTACAAAGTTCACGTAAAGCTAAGCAAGATGTGGGATAATAAACACCAGAAAGAATACATGTAGCATTGTAAAAAACTTCTAAAAATTCACAAACACTTTCAGCTGCTACCCAATCATCAGTAGTAACTTGATAGTCAAAGCTGACATCCGAAGTACAATAATATGTAATAGCATTCTTAAAAGGAATTGCAGATTTCAACATCAAGTAGGTGGAGTTCCACCTATTTGGTATATCCTTCACAAATCTTCTAAAAGTAATACCAAAATGTGCGCATGTGCATGCAAAACTTTGCTGTCTACTTGGAGACGAGTTTAGGTGGAGCAAGCATTGTCGCAGAGTGTCTAAATGGGGATCAAAAAATTGTAAACATTCTTTAACAACTAAGTTAATTATATGGCAAGCACACCTAACATGCAAAAGTCTACCTTCTAAAATAGGCTGAAAAATCACTAACAAAGAAGACATAGCAGCAGTATTGTTTGATGCATTGTCCAAAGAGATAGAAATTTTTTTATGGTGAATATCATATTTACGCACGTGTTTTGAAATCTCACTTGAAATTACAGTGCCCGTGTGTGGACATTCTATAATTTTAAGACAGATGATACATTTTTGCAACATCCATTGTGCATCTATATAGTGCGCAGTAATACAAATGTAAGCATAACTCCACTTAGTAGTCCAAATATCAGAAGTAATAGACAACTTACTAACATTTTGAAAATCCGCTTTCAAAGCGGCTTTCCGCTCGTTAAAGAGACGAATAGCCTCATTTCGAGCTTGTTGTCTACTCACTCTAGTAAAGGAGGGGTTTAGAGAAATTGATGCATAATCTCGTAAAGATTCGCTTTCACCCGTCGTGAAAGGAAGTTCTTCACGAATAATATGTTTAGTTAATTCAGTTTTATGCCGAGCAGCTGAGTAAGTAAAGTTACCCATTGAAGAACCGGTGGTGCCAAAGCTTATTTGGGTTTGGGACGCTTGAAGTGTGTCCTTCCCGTAGCAAGTGTCGTAATGTCTGGATATGGTCCCGGTGCCACCGCCCTTCTTCCATGCGTACTGGTTGCAACATTTTTTGCATTGCGCCTTGTACGGTATTGGTTCACCCTTGGCATCTAAAACAAGCGAACCATCAGGATCAGTTTCAAAAATCAAAGTAAAATATTCCCAATACTTAGACCTTTTTTTTTTCTTTTCAGGACGTTGGGTGGAACTAGCGACTTCCGGAGGAGATGGTTGGAACCCCTCTGGAATCGGATTGGTTGCTACTTGCTCAGGTGGAATTTGACTACCGTCAAAAAAAGTATTAAAAAATTGGTAAGTTTGTCCAGCAAGATCAGGTGGGTTTGAACCTTCACCATCCATATATAAAATAAAATAAAGTAAAACTTTGTTAGAAGAAAGTAAGGGATTGAGAGGAAGATCGGAAAGCCGTAGAGCCGGAATGGAGTTGTGAGGGAGATCGGGAAGCCGTAGAGCACCAGAGCACCGGGGAGGGAAAGTCGTAGAACACCGTAGAAAAATGTAGAGAAATGTTTGAAATGAGTTGTGTTTGAAAAATGGGATTTTTGTCCAATTTATAGAAATTTTTCATGGTTATTTTGGTAATTTTGGGCCCAAATTGACCAAAATACCCCTCCCAATATTTTAAAAACGGCTATATGGGAGGGGCATTTTGGTAAAAGACCCCCCAAACGGTCGGCAGAAAAAAAAAATTTGAACAGCCAACGGTCGGCTGGACTTGTCCAACCGGGCCGGGCTTCGGGCCGGTCCAATCGGGTCGGGCTTCGGGCCGGGCCTACAACTGTTAAAAAAAAAAAAAAAAAAATTCGGGCCGGGCCGGGCCGGGCTCGGGCTGGAGGGGGGAGGCCCGACCCGACCCGTTGGGGGGTGGGGGGCCGGGCCGGTTCGGGCCTCGGACGGGCCGGGCCGGGCCGATTTGACCGCGGGCCAGTCCGGGCCTGGGTCGGGTACCGGGCTAACCGGCCCAGTATGCAGCATGATCTTTTGGTTGCTCGTGGTAGAGAACTTCAAGTAGTAATGATTTATCTATGTAGGTTGATAGCATGGTACATGCTATTGATTGTGATTAATGTAATATAGTGTTGAGTCTTGCATCACCCTAAGGGGCAAAATCATGTAGCCTATGTAGGCAACCCTAGAGGGGGGGGGGGGGGGGGGGGGGGGGGGGTGTGAATAGGGTTTTATGATTAATTAGCACAATCAAGGAGAATAATACGCAATTTAGTAGTAAAAAGCTAAGAAATCAAACACTCGATGTATCATGGTATGCTCCATAAGACACTCTGGTCTCAAAATTATTTCTGTCTTTAATCTATTATTCAAAATAGTTATACAACCACACTCTTTGATTTGAAGATCTTGCTAACTTCAAACACATGAGCTTTGATACGATGAGCTCGTCGAATTCAACCTCTTATAATGACAATGATCTTCTAATAAGTGAAGATCTCAATTTATAACTCGAAACATCTTAGCACAATGAGTAATGGTAATTGAAAGCTTTTATATTTATGGAGTAGTTTGTTATAGGTAGGTCCAAATTTTAAGGCTGAATAAGTAAGCGTTAAATAAGGCTATCAATGGCTTTTATTTCAAAGTCAATGGTTGCTCATAATATAGTTGTTACTATAACAGTAATATAATATATGTATATTGCTACACTAGTAGCGACTATATTTATAACCGTTACAAGATTTAATATGGATGGAGAAAAAGAGAAAAATATACTGGCAAAATACTACTAGTATACGGATGAACAAAAGTTTTGACCTCTAGAAAATTTTATGAATAAAAGAGTGATAATAGTATACTGACATTATATTAACAATGTACTGCCAATACAAGGCAAATATACTGCCAATATAGGGCAATATACCAGTGAACAAAGTTGTGTGCCTTTGGAAAGTGTTCTGAGTAAATGAATTGATATCAATATACAAGTAGTACACTGGCGACGTACTGGTGGGCTTTTTCTTGAAATGAATGCCATACTTCATCATCTTAGTCTTCTTTCACATGCTCAACTTCAAAGGAAGTCTTGTAGTGGTTGACTTTAAGTTCAATGATTTTCTCTTTTGACGTGTTCTTGGTCTTTGAGATCAAGCTAACGAGTTATCACTTTGAGATCATTGCCAAGAGATTGAAAGATTTAATAATATCAAAGAATTGAGTAAACATATTTGTGATAGACTCATCTAGCTTAATTTTAAAAGCTTTCGTACTCTTTACGGACGTCGTCTGGTCATTGCTAAGAGCATCTCCAACCCTATTGTGACTTTGGAAAAAAGTTAATGCCACATAGGAATGACAAAATTTTATTCAAAAGTTCTTCTCCAATGCAATTGTCAAGTCAATTGTGAAGCTTATGTGGCAAAAATTAAAGAAGACATTGTAAAGTTGATTGTCTTGTTCTAGACAATGCACTTGACAATGTCTTCTTTTCCATGTCATCAATTATGAATAAAAAATATTAGAAAAAAGAAAGAAGATGAGTAGTTGTCTTAAAAGTTGTCTTGGAAGTTGAAAAAAATACTTTTTATTGTCTTCTCAATATTTTTGAGTTGGAGAGAGTTTTTCTATTTCATTGTCTTTTGAGATATAATTTTACCACATAAACAAGACATTGTCTTGTGGCTCATGCCACATAGGAGCCACCTGAGACTCACAACACTTAACAAGACAATAGGGTTGGAGATGCTCTAAGTCCATACTACTAATTTTAGCCTCGTCTGATTATGGTCATCTTTCTGTAAACTGAAAGAAATCTTTCTATCAACTGAAAGAAATCTTTATATCAACTGATACTTGTAGCTATCAAACTTCAGTCTTCTTTGATGCCTTACATTGTTATTGCATGATCTGTTGCCAATGATAAAATTTCTTAAGATTTCACAGCATCCATAGCTAAATAGTTGTATCGTAGCTAGTCCAGACAACTAATTTTAGTCCGCATGGTCATTGCCAAGTGTGTGGGGGAGGGACATCTATATTGCCAAGCCCATACTGTTAATTTTAGTCTTGCCTGGTCATTGACAAATGCATACCGCTAATTTTAGCTTCGCTTAGTAATTGATAAGTCCAGACTGCTCAATTTAGTCTTATCCGGACATTGCAAAGTCCAGACTGCTAATTTTAGTCTCGTCTAGTTATGGACATCACATTCTATCATGAATATTAAGTTACTAAAGGGAAGGTTTCTCGTGTAAGTATTAATCTATGTTATGCATATTTAGGCTAATTAGGATCTTGCCGTTTGTCCTGAATGTTTTAGTCGCTTTATAGGTTACCATGATAATCATCTTACGTACTTCTATTATAAAGTAAAGTAAGCATGTACTTTACTATTTGGTTATGCAATTGGTTGGAATGGTGGTGGTGGTAGTGGAAGAAGAAAAGAGGGGGGGGGGGGGGGGGGGGGGGGGGGGGGGGGGGAAGGCTAGCGGAAGTGAACCATGTGATTGGTCCACCCTTGCATGCATCATGTAATATATGGTATACACTTAGGACTTCTTGCATTCTAACCATCCCCTTTCAGAAACCGTGTTATACTTGGGACTATAAGGCATGACCTGAAACACTAAGCGAGGTAGTAGCCTACATCCACTTGTTCTCAATAATGAAGGATTATGATTATATGATGAATTTTTGAAAAAGAGAGTGAGAGAATGGGGAAAGTGACATAAGATAATAAGCTGATATATAAAATTTAGCGACATCAACCAAACAACATAGCTATATTTCGCTAATAATGCAACATAATAATAAAATGCCGCTCAAGGTCATTGTTTGAGACGTACAACGATACTTAGCGGCTTGCGTTTCCATATCTCAAGTGAGTCACAACTTCGTGACAATTTGTTCCAATAATCGACGCGAGTCGTTAATTTAGTCACAAATGGAAACGTCCAATGGCGGAGTTGCTATAGACGCCGCTAATATCACTTATTTTGATAGTGGACGGTGATTTTACAAAAATAAATAATTCAAACACTAATGCATATAACTGTACAAATTAAACTGAATAAAACTTCATTACTTAATTAATTATACTATATTAGTTTTAATAATAATTATAATCTATACTATATAACTCTAAATAAAAAATAATTTGCAATTATTTATTAAATAACTTTAATATTAATAATATGTATTAAAATAACAATTATATAGATATAAATAACATTAATAACTATAATAAGTCTTATTATTAGCTTACATGAACCATTATAAATACTGATGATAATAATAAAAGAAACAATAATCATGATAGTAATAACATTAAAAGTAATAACACTTTAAGATTTAATATGTAGACATTATAAATAGATTATTTCTTATATAATTCATAATAGCAATATTTATGAATAAATAATAATGGAGATATTCAAATAATATTTGCAAAGATAATTAAACTCTAAATATTTATAATAATAAAAACACAAATTAATAAAAATAAATCAGGATTATATTTCAGAGAACAATGTGCTAACAAGCCAGCATCCCCTAGCTGGTAGGGACTCGTGTCACAATGGCATGCCTGGTGGTGGTGGTGGTGTCCTCCTCTTCCTCCTCCTCGTCATCATCTTCTAATTATTATTATTATTATTATTAATGAAGAAGGAATATAATGATGAGAGGGTAAGTGCCCTGGCTTGGACATGTGCCATGTGGCGCGCATGGGCTAAGGACTTGACACCATGGCCCATGAGGTGTCCCTAAAAAATTGAAATTGAAATGAAAAAAAATACATGTAGACACAGAAGATCAAATATTTAAATAAAAATTATGATGATAATAATAATTGAAATATTAATTACCAAAATACAACTATCCATTTATACTAGTAGGACCCATCTAAATAGAAAAGGCCATGGTTCTCTTAGTTATGGACATATACATCCTGAACTTAATGCCTTGTTGGCAAGAGAACATGGACCTTTTTTTGGGGTAAGCAATGCTACTCTTACAACCAAAAGTGCTTGTAAAAGTTTACAACCGTCACGTGACGATTTTATATTGAAGGAGGGGGTGAAAGAGAGGAAATCTGGTGGGTCCGTGTTAGTATGGGAGGAGAGAGGGATCGTAAGGTGGTTGTAGACAATTTTTTTCCTTCTTTTATTTAGATTCTTCTCTCCAAGTTCTCTTGCTTCTTGTAACCCAACAAAAAAAAAAAACACATTTGAGTTCCCTTCGGTTCTCCTTGGGTTCCAAGAAGGGAAAAAACCCTTATGTTAACCCATATGTCTTTTCAAACTTACGTTAACATGGTCAGGGACTAACTTCACCCATAGTTCAAGATCTTTCCATATTCAAAAATGTAATGTCTCTTCAACATATACTACAAAAAAGAAGACGACTTTTTACGATATTAAAATGGCTTAATTGCACTTTGCTACCCTCAACTATTCCGCCTTTTCAACTTGATACCATAAACTTTTTTTCGTAACAAATTGGTACCTCAACTATTATTTTTTTTCAACTTGATACCTAATTTTTCAAAAATTCCGAAAATGCCCTTCCCTCTTCCTTCCCTCCACCCCCTTCCCCACTCCGGCCACCCCCCTGCTAGCTCTGGCCGCCCCACCCCCTCCCCCTGCTAGCTACGCCCCCCCCCCCCCCCGCTAGCTCTGGCCGCCCCCCCTGCTAGCTTCGGCCACCCCCTGCCCCGCCTCCCGCCCCGCCCTCCCTCCCCAGCCCCCCTCCTCCCGTGCTGCCGCGGCCTAGGGGAGAGGCGGGGGCGGGCGGCCGGAGCAAGCAGGGGGGGGGGGCGGGGGGCGGGGGGGGAACTAGCAGGGGAGGGGGGGGGGGGGGCGGAGTGAGCAGGGGGGGCGGCCGGAGCGTGCAGGGGGGAGGGTTAGGGGTAGGGGCATTTTAGTCCAAAATAACATCTGGGTACCAAATTGTTACAAAAAATAGTTTAGGGTACAAAGTTAAAAAATGGTAATAGTTGAGGGTAGCAAAGTGCAATTAAGCCTATTAAAATTAAGGAGAGAAAGTTCTTTCCCCATCATTTCCAAAGAAAGAAAGTTCTTGCAGGGTAGATACGAAAAATTCTCGAGTAGTCTCCCACATGCCATTGATGTAGAAGACACATGGAATAGGTCACAACATCAATGAACTGCTAAGTTAATCCGCAACACTCTTAGGGGGCGTTTGGTATGCGGAATACTATATAGCCGGGAATTCTATATTCCGGGAATCAAATTCCAAGGAAATAAATTTCCTGGAAAATTACATTCCCATGTTTGCTGACGATATAAATATTCCCGGGAAAAAAAATAAAAATAATAATAACGAAAAAAAATGAACAAATATAAAAAAATCGGTAAAAACGACAAAAAATAGGTAAAAACGAAAAAAAAAATGGTAAAAACGACAAAATAACAAAAAACGACAAAAACGATGAAAAACGACAAAAACGATGAAAAAACGAAAAAAATCGGTTAAAACGACAAAATTGACCAAAAAAACGACAAAAATTGTATAAACGACAAAAAATAACAAAAGGGTAAAACGACAAAAATAACCAAAACACGACAAAAACGACATAAAATCGGTTAAAAAATGACATAAAATCAGTAAAATGACCAAAAAAGCGACAAAAACGACTAAAAATCGGTAAAAACAACAAAAAAGTTACAAAAAACGACAAAAAATCGCTTAAAACGACAAAAATTGACAAAAAAGCGACAAAAAGAACAGAAATTGAGTAAAAACGACAACAAATAATCAAAAAGTGACAAAAAAGATAAAATGGGTAAAAACAAAAAAATCGGTTTAAAACGACAAAAAATCGGTAAAAACGACAAAAAAGATAAAAACGACAAAAAAAAATCAAAAAGTGACAAAAAAGACAAAAAATGGGTAAAAACGACAAAAAAAATCGCTTAAAAACGACAAAAAATTGGTAAAAACGACAAAAAAGGGATAAAAATCGGTTAAAACGACAAAAAATCGGTTAAAACAACAACAAAAAAACCAAAAAGCGACAAAAACGACAAAAATGGTAAAAATAACAAAAAGCTACAAAAACGACAAAAACTCGGTTAAAAACAACAAAAAATCGGTTAAAACGACAAAAAAACCAAAAAGCGACAAAAACGACAAAAAATGGGTAAAAGCGATTAAAAAAAACAAAAATGACAAAAATGACATAAAATCAGTAAAAATGACAAAAAGCGACAAAAACGACTAAAAATCGGTAAAAACAACAAAAAAAAGCTAAAAAAGACAAAAAATTGCTTAAAACGACAAAAATTGACAAAAGAGCGACAAAAAGACAAAAATTGAGGTAAAAACGACAAAAAACAATCAAAAAGTGAAAAAATGACAAAAAATGGGTAAAAAACGACAAAAATCGCTTAAAACGACAAAAAATGACAAAAAAGCGATAAAACGACCAAAAAAGAAAAAACAATGTTCAAAACTAATCAAAATTGATCAAAAAAGAAAAAAAAATTTAGACAAATTTTTTTTTTGCCCGGGCAAAAAAAAGTACCCACCTATTCTCAAGGGATAGAATTCCCATGTTTTGTGGGTAAACTATTTACCCGGATATTTATAATTTCCGGGAATAAATTTTTTATAAGCCAAACAAACGTGGTAATAGATTTCCATCTTAAATTTTTCCGGGAATAAAAAAAAATACCGCGTACCAAACGCCCCCTTATAGTTCATATTATGATCCAAGTTTGTTTAGACCTAAATGAAGTATAAAATACCAATCTTCGAATATATATGCTCAGAGTTACGACGCAACTGTACTCCACTATGAGGGATATGAGTGTATAAGTGTTAGAAATATTTACTTTTCTCCCTTAATAATCTGTAAACAAAATAAATAAAAAATTAGGTTACCGGCCTCTGGGAAAGTTGCGTACGAAACACTGTCCTAAGAGTTAATTCGGATCCATGTGCAGACTTTTTCGAATGTTCCTAGTGGTCCGCTCTACCGGTATTCCATCGTCGCACATAACCCTGAAAGATTGACCCAAACTTAGTTTGCCCAGAAAATTGAAAGAGGAACAATTTGAAAGAATGGGAAGAAGAATGATAATTTTCTATATAGACACAAATTTTCTTCTTAGAATGAGCTTAGAGAAGTTTGTAGGAGAAGAAGATGGTGTCAAGCTTTGATGGTGACAGGTTTGGCTTGGGTGTGTAAGAACTGAACTATGTAGGATAATGAAGAAAGAAGACTTTGGTTCTCTTCCACCTTTTTTCTTCTCATTTACCTTTGCCAAATGTGCATATATATATATATATATATATATATATATATATATATATATATATATATATATATATATATGGAAGCGGATCAAAAGCCCCCCTTAGAAAGCCCCCCAAAAACCCCCCTCACTCTAATCCGTAATTTAATGTTAATATTAATGTTAATATTAATGTTGATGTTAATATTAATGTTAATATTAACATTAAATACTAAAATTAACATTAAACTTAACATTAAACTTAACATTAACATTAACATTAACATTAACATTAATATTAACATTAACATTAATAAAAAAATTAAAAAAAAATTAATATTAACATTAATATTAACATTAACATTAATATTAACATTAATATTATGAATTAGAGTGAGGGGGTTTTTGGGGGGCTTTCTAAGGGGGGCTTTTGATCCGCTCCCTATATATATATATATATATATATATATATATATATATATATATATATATATATATATATAACCCATACACAAAGCCAACAAATCAAAGACCATATACAAGGATTTAATAGGAATCAATGGCCTAATTAAAAGGATTTAATAGGAATGAATGGCTAATAATACCATATAATAACCAGCCAAACAAAATATCCATTAAGGCATTAAAATCATTCATTTGGAATGAATCAAGACGATACATGTGAGAAAGTTTTGGTAAGTTGTGAATGAGAAGAAAATAGTAAGCTATGGTGAATTAATATGAGGAGTCAATGGAATTTAAAGGGAATTAATATAACCCATACACAAAGCCAACAAATCAAAGACCATATACAAGGATTTAATAGGAATCAATGGCCTAATTAAAAGGATTTAATAGGAATGAATGGCTAATAATACCATATAATAACCAGCCAAACAAAATATCCATTAAGGCATTAAAATCATTCATTTGGAATGAATCAAGACGATACATGTGGGAAAGTTTTGGTAAGTTGTGAATGAGAAGAAAATAGTAATCTATGGTGAATTAATATGAGGAGTCAATGGAATTTAAAGGGAATTAAGGGGTGGTATGAAGCCATTAAGAAATTGATTATAAAATAAATTTTGGAGGTTGGTATTTTTCTACCAAGAATTACAACAATTCCTCCCCCCTCCCCCCCAAAAAAAAAAAAAAAAAAAACCATGTTCCGAAATATCAGAGATGATGATTCACAGAATAAGACTTGAGAATTCTGGACAATTATATACTATGCATAGATGAGATGGACTAGAGCATTGAATCTCACGTAGTAACTATTTTCTTTGTCTGAAGAAGTGCTTGATAGACTACGCCTTGAATCAGACTTCTTGAACCAGATTAAGAGAATTACATACATAGTACGCTAAAGGTTCTTAGGTCTATCGGGTGGAGCTTTTGATTGGCCATGAGCAATTTTTTATATTCGTGAGAGTTGTCCAGGATCGCCATGTCCTATATTCGCGGGTTTCACGACCTCTTATACATGTAAGTCCATAAGGGTTGGTGATGGGAGTCAACCCTGCAAATTATGCTTAGACCTATTAAGAGTTAAAACTCATCTTGACCACATCACACCGGAATACTGTCACCATAGGGATGGGGTATCCATGTACAAGATCGTATAGCCTCTTGGGCATTAGTTTAAGAAAATTTAATCTCAGGGTTAGTGTTCCATAATAGTCATCTAAGTCCAGCTTGTTCCTACCCATTGAACCGGCTTCTTGGGATCTCCAGTCAGACTCGGTTGGGTTGCCACCGTTAGCGACTTACTTATGGGCTTAACCCCATCCCCCTCGATGATACTAGGATTAATTTCCTAGACAAACTTTTCATCAAGAGTAAATAGACTCTTTGTCAAGAGATCTGTATAACCACCACTTTTCTAAAATAAGGATAATTTTAAACTTTTGTAAAGTTGATTATTTTTTTTATTATTTATTTAATTAAATGAATTGTGATAGTGATGTAATTTGGTAAAACCTTAGAATCATATTGGTTAGATGTTACTCATGACCAAGAAAGACTTATTTATTGAGTTTAGATCAACCTCAAATTCATTTTCATTAATTAGTCAAGCCTCTAGTCTAATTAGGAACCACTTAGAATTTAATGACTAGAACACTAAGTTAGAATGGATCCTTTTCTTAGAACTTGTCATGAAAACTTAGAAGGACCTTCTAGACTTTCTACAAATGCACAAAACCCTAAACTAAACCTAATGGTAGCCCACCTTAGTATAAATAGCCCCACTACTTCATCTTCCTCCCCTTTCATTCAAAACCTTAACCCTAAATTGAAGCTTTCCCCCAAATTCCTCCTACCATCAATTCTTCCCCAAATTGACCCAAATTAGGTTCATTCTCTTCCTTTCGGAGAGGAGAAGGCTCTCTTGGCTAGCTAGGAAGGATTTGGAAGGATTGGAGCCTTGAAGCTTAGAGGAGATTCTAGATCTAGAAACTTTTCATTGGGATTCCAACTCCCAATTGGTAAGAGCCTCTAAACCCTTCTAATTTCTATTTTCTTTCCAAAGATGCATTCATTTAGGGTCTTCCTAGCCCTAGGCTAAGTTTGGTTAGGATTCGTGTCCATTTGGTGTCCGTATCATGGGCGTATCGCTTCGTATTGGAGATGTAGCACAAGTGTTCGACGAAATGCCCCTTAGGACTTTTTGTTCATTAAATTATAAATAAATTATATATTTAAGTAGCCTGTGATGTGTAGATTGCTTCTGTGGTTGAATGAGTTGACTTTCAAGTCGTGTCCAGTGTCAAAATGGATACAGGGATACGTGCACATACTGCACTGTCCTCCCCTGCTGCTGTCGTGTCCATTTTTCTTGGACACGACACATTTTCAAGTGACATCAGTTGGTAATGGGAGAGGCTATGACTGACACTTGGCACACAAATTTTGAGGGGAATTAGTGAGGTGTGCGAGGAGTTCACTCACTCGCAAGTTCCAGTCGAGGCTCGCACAGTCAGTCGACACTGGAATTCACTCCTTGTTGTTTGACCACTTTGTTTATGCACTTGGACACGTTCCTCTTGACATTAGGACACAAGATGACATGCCACGACACACTGACACCCATCACAACAATCTGGCTTGGCACTTTGGCACACAACTGACTCGACACACACCCACACATGTTTGAATATACCACGGTTCTATACACCCTCTGATACTCTGATTCTGTCTGACTATTTGACACACTGGTTGACACTATGGTTCACTCACTCACTCACTCACATCTGAACACTTACCTACTAACACTCTTGACATTTTCTTCAATCACTCATCCATACGTGTTGCACTTGTTATCCTTTCTTTGCATTACACGTTGATACTTGCTTTACTGCATTCACTCTTTGACACATCTATACACTCACTTGACACTCATGTAATCACTGCCATTTACTCTACTGCATTGCACTCCAATTGACACCATCTGCATACACTCTTCACCCATTCACTCACTGCACATTCATTGATATGCTGCACATTGCCTTTACATTTCTGTCTTCACACGTGTATTTCCCCTTCTTCACATTCATATGCTGCACTCTCACATATCACACATTTCATTCACACTTGTATTTACACTCACATTGGCACTCAAAAACATATGCAATCCTCTGATACATCTGAGACACTTTGCACTTGCATGTAGACACTTGTAGACACATTCACTTACCTTGCACTTACTGCACAATATTGGACACTGTACTTGAATTGATCTACTGTCACATGTCTGTACTCTATCTTTGCTATACACATGACACTTTGGACACCTGACACTTCACTAATTACCTATGACACTTCACTCACTGCATTCATACAAATTAAGCCACTGCAAACATTCCTTCATGTCCTGTATTAGGATACATATTACATGTATCAGGACCTTGTATCTACTGAAATCATTTGTCTGTAGTATAACAGATGACTACTGCACTTACCTACCTGCCTTCATTAGCCACAGACATGCATCATTGTATTACCTACACTGCATTACTTCATCCAATTAACCCTTGCATCCCTAATGACCACTGCACTGTGCATAAATACCATTCATTGCACTGCCTGCAATTAGTATTGCTCTCATTGCTGAGCACTCCATGTTTTGATACCTACCAATTTGAGGTATCAGAGAGACACTTAGTCCAGATACCTGCACATACCAACTTCACCCACTACATGTCCGAACATTCAGTATGAGTGCCCTACATATCACATGCTGCCATGAAACAAATCCTTCCACATGTTAACATACCATGCAGTAGGATGTCCTGCATACATACCTTCCTCTCTGTCCAGGTTAGAGATTTTTCCTTTGGCTTATGTCTTAAGTGATGTATTATAGTGTGGGTTTGATCTTGTAACAAATACTATAGTGTCCTACATCCATCCTGTACAGACCCTTGAAAGTCATGTACTGCCTCACTTCATCTTCCATTGCCCTGTCCACCTTTGTTTGTGTTCAGACTTGAACACATATGAGGTTCAGTTGGAACATTAGTTTTCAGTCCATCTTTTGTTAAGAAGAGATTTGAATGCCCAGTTTGGTCAGTTGTTGTCCTTGTCCTAATTAGTTTAGACCTTTTTCGAAGTGAACTCAGTTCCTGCATGTCCCATTGGTTGTACGTATTCAGTCCCCAACCGGTTTTTGTAAGTCTTTGTGATACATTACCTATCTGTGTGAGTGTATATATATATATATATATATATATATATATATATATATATATATATATATATATATATATATATAATGTTATAGGTTAATGGTTGAGGGGTTATGTAACATCTGATAATATATATATATATATATATATATATATATATATATATATATATATATATATATATATATACCCTCATATACTCACAAATCCTAAGAAACAACTGAACTAAACAACACCTATATATGTATCAGATGTTACATAACCCCTCAACCATTAACCTATAACATTATATATATATATATATATATATATATATATATATATATATATATGAGAGCTTACCTATTTGGGAGTTAGCTTGATGAGTGATGTTAGCTATTTGGGATCTATATAGGTGAGTTTAGGCTATTAGATATATGTTTGTGGGGTTACATATGTGGGTCATGTGATGACAAGTGTATATAGAGATGTGATACTAGGGCATGATATGGTTATGGTTGAGTTAGAATGTGGGTTAGTTAGATATAGGATTAAGGTTGAGGCTATACCTTATATAGGTATATGTGATACTTAGGATACTGTCATGATATATGTTTGGGTTTAGTTGATAGAATTAAGCCAAGACCTAGTTACCCTCTACATAGCCTATTGGCCCAAAACCTAGACTAGGCTAGTGGAGACTATGTGGACCGAATAGACCAAGTTTGACTTAGTTAACTAGATAAGTTGACCAGAGTTGACCAATGGTTGACTTTGACCTAGATTGACCTAGAATCATGTAGATTGCATTATAAACTTTAATTATTGTAAATTGAACTCATTGTAACCTGTGTTGCTCTAAATAGGACTCAGTTACTCCTGTTCGGACATCTGTTCTCACCAGTCGCTCAGGATATCAGGCAAGTATATTCTCTGATCATTTTATACTTGTTGGGACTTCATTCTTGCTCTAGATTACTTTACTTGATGCTGTCACGTTGTTAACACGGATTGGTACTATATGAATCTTTTCATGAGATGTTATTCCCCTCGGGAGCATCGGATACGTCATGTCATGTGCTTTTCACTTACATCATGTATTCCCGTGCTTCTACCATTCATGTATACTCATGTGATTCATGTACTCTCATGTTCACAAAGCCTTTATGTATAACTATTCATGTGCACTCATTTGTTGAGGTTCATGTGAAATCATGTACAATAACATAACTTGTCTAGATCCTTATGTATTGATTGGGGTATGGGTGAGTAGAAGTGGTTATGTGATCAATTCCAAAGTAGGTATTCATGTGCAACTCTGTAGATTATTCATGTATAAATTTTAAGCCGTTTATATAACCATCTTGTGCTCTAAATCACTAGTCACTTACAGTTCTTTACTTATAGTAGATATTTCCAGTTACAGATACCTCTCTTACTTTTTATATACATTTCTTACAGCATTTCATGTATCTTACTCTATTGCATGCTTTATATTTTCTGCCATGATATGAACTATTTGAGATTATGTGCTCATTCCTGTCCTGACTGGACTTGTTGAAAACATTACAGATGACATCGAGGAGTTCTGTCCAACCTATTATGGAGCAGGCTTAGATGACACTTGCGAGCTGGACTCTCAGGAGGATCCAACTCTGGCTGAGGATACCACCCCTTCTGTTTAGATTTGCTTAGCTAGGCTTGTCTTTTCATTTGGCTTTGTATTGACATTCTGAGTTGTATTATATTTCTGGATGTTGAAATGTTGTGTCATTAGACACTTAGACTTCTTTCCTCTGTTTGTATTTCTCTTGTGACTTCTTATCTATCATATCGTACCTTTCTACCTTAGATTTGTAATTGAGCTATACTTTCTGTATTGTCCTCCGATTGGAGAGTATATATTGTACATGTACCTTTTACTGTGTTAGATGTATGTGACCTAGAACAGTGTTCTACCGTCGACACTGCGACGTAGGCTGGACGTATCCACTTCTCATGCCCTTATACTGGGTGTGGGTCGTGATACGTTTTTAGTGGTGGCCCCATACAGGTTGAGATTCGTATTAGTACGAAGTTGTGGTAGTGCGACAAATAGTTGTACTACTACGCACTTGCGATAAGATATAAGAAATAGGTATTAGAATGAGAGGATACTCAATCACAGTTATAATTCCTTGAGAGATTCCTGGGATGACCCTTGAGAATCTTATTATAAACTATCTCGAAATTTGATTCCAACAGTTCCTGTTTACCTTCTTTGTTCATTGATGAATTTGATTCTTGGTGTTCATTGTTGATTTAATTTTCTACCAAGAAAAAAATCGTATGGGCTAGGTCGCCTCAGTTATGGAATCTAGAGTCTTCTACAGTCATATTAGCTGGCATGGCAAAGATATAGAGTCTGGTTTTGGATGTATTTCTCGGGTGTGGAAATTTAAGATTTTCGTAACCAAGCTAGTGGCAATACGAAAATTTTAAATACCATTATTCTAGAGGTACGTACCTTAGTTGTGGACTCTATGGTTTATCGTAGCATTGCTTACTAGTATGACGAGGACTCTGAGTATTATAATTTTGGACAGACACATATGATTATCAGATTGTATCTTGAGAATGTTCTTAAACATATCATCTCTACCTTTCGTTTCAGTCTTTTTAAAAAAATTATTTTGTTTCATCATCAATTAACTTAGGAGTAGGGATAGTTTTAGTTATTTAGTCTAATCCTTTGTAGAACTTCATTTAGATATAATTCTTTCATAATACAATGAATTGATGACTTGTGATAGGCCTTTATCTTAGAGATGATAGTATAGCTATAACATTAGAACAGTAAGCCTTGTAGTTAAATCTTCGTTGTTTATGATTACCAGTTTTTATATAGGATGTTAGTCTGCTCAGGAGATAGTGACCCCTCCGACTGATCAGAAGGATAGTAGGATGTAGATATAGATGGTTAGAATAGTATATCGTAAAAATTTAAAAATTTGGTGGAGATTTTAAGATTTAAGAAGGATGATATTGGAGGTGTATGTGAAGGAAATACGAAGGTTGATTTTATAATGAAGAATAAGTTCTTGCATGACATAGTAGTATTAGCTTCAAAAGATTTTGAGGACAGTGATTTGAACAAGTTTGAGGATTTCATAAACTTTGATCTAGAGATTTTGGATCCAAGTTAGGACAAGGTGTAGGAATTTCAATTTTGGGATTATTAAGTTGATAGGGGAGAATAAGATCAAAAAGAAGGAAGAAGAGTTTTAACAAGAGCATGATTCATAAGAAATGTCTTAGGGATTTAGGCCCCGCCTCCAAGAGGAAGTTCCAGCCACCAGACCTAGTTGGAGGTAAGTTCTTGAACTGGACCTTAGCATGTCTTGATGATTGATGCACCCTACCATATTGCTTATGTGTTTGATACCTTATGACTGCTTTTGATCTAGTATGACTGTATAGCTAGATGAGCCCCCAGACTGATTTTGCCTGCCATGACCCAGTATGTTATCCTTTCAAATTGAATGATTTAGATAAATTTTTTGAGACCATGATTGTTGTGGACGTGACCCTAAGAGGAGTACGACCAACCTAAATTTTGAGGACGAAATTTTTCTAAGGAGGGTAGACTTGTAACCACCACTTTTCTAAAATAAGGATAATTTTAAACTTTTGCAAAATTGATTATTTTTATTATTATTTATTTAATTAAATGAATTGTGATAGTGATGTAATTTGGTAAAACCTTAGAATCATATTGGTTAGATGTTAGTCATGACCAAGAGAGACTTATTTAGTGAGTTTAGACAAACCTCAAATTCATTTTCATTAATTAGTCATACCTCTAGTCTAATTAGGAACCACTTAGAATTTAATGACTAGAACACTAAGTTAGAATGGACCCTTTTCTTAGAACTTGTCATGAGAACTTAGAAGGGCCTTCTAGGCTTTCCACAAATGCACAAAACCCTAAACTAAACCTAATGGCAGCCCACCTTAGTATAAATAGCCCCACTACTTCATCTTCCTCCCCTTTCATTCAAAACCTTAACCCTAAATTGAAGCTTTTCCCCCAAATTCCTCCTACCATCAATTCTTCACCAAATTGACCCAAATTAGGTTCATTCTCTTCCCTTTGGAGAGGATAAGGCCCTATTGGCTAGCTAAGAAGGATTGGAGCCTTGAAGCTTAGAGGAGATTCTAGATCTAGAAACTTTTCATTCGGATTCCAACACCCAATTGGTAAGAGCCTCTAAACCCGTCTAATTTCTGTTTTCTTTCCATAGATGCATTCATTTAGGTTCTCCCTAGCCCTAGGCTAAGTTTGGTTAGGATTTGTGTCCATTTGGTGCCCGTATCATGGGCGTATCGTTCCGTATTGGAGACGTAGCACAAGTGTTCGATGAAATGTCCCTTAGGACTTTTTGTTCTTTAAATTTTAAATAAATTATATATTTGAGTAGCCTGTGATGTGTAGATTGCTTCTGTGGTTGACTGAGTTGTCTTTCGAGTCGTGTCCTGTGTCAAAATAGACACAGGGACACGTGCACGCACTACATTGTCCACCCCTGCTGCTGTCGTATCCGTTTTCCTTGGACACAACATGTTTTCAAGTGTCATCTATTGGTAATGGGAGAGGCTATGACTAACACTTGGCACACAAAGTTTGAGGGGAATTGGTGAGGTGTACGAGGAGTTCTCTCACTCGCAAGTTCCAGTCGAGGCTTGCACAGTCAGTCGACACTGGAATTCACTCCTTGTTGTTCGACCACTTTGTTTATGCACTTGGACACGTTCCTCTTGATACTAGGACATAAGATGATATGCCACAACACACTGACACCCTTTACAATAATCTGGCTTGGCACTTTGGCACACAACTGACTCGACACACACCCATACATGTTCGAACACACCACTGTTCTATACACCCTCTGATACTCTGATTCTGTCTGACCATTTGACACACTGGTTGACACTATGGTTCATTCACTCACTCACAGCTGAACACTTACCTACTGACACTCTGGATATTTCATTTAATCACTCATCCATACGTGTTGCACTTGTTATCCTTCCTTTGTATTACACGCTGACACTTGCTTTATTACATTCACTCTTTGACACATCTGTACACTCACTTGACACTCATGTAACCACTTCCATTTACTCTACTACATTGCACTCCAATTGACACCATCTGCATACACTCTTCACCCATTCACTCACTGCACATTTATTGATATGCTGCACATTGCCTTTACATTTTTGTCTTCACACATGCATTTCCCCTTCTTCACATTCATATGCTGCACTCTCACATATCACACATTTCATTCACACTTGTATTTACACTCACATTGGCACTCGAAAACATATGCAATCCTCTAATACATCTGAGACACTTTGCACTTGCATGTAGACACTTGCAGACACATTCACTTACCTTGCATTTGCTGCACATAATTGGACACTACACTTGAATTGATCTGTTGTCACATGTTTGCACTTTATCTTTGTTGTACACATGACACTTTGGACACCTGACACTTCACTAATTACCTATGACACTTCACTCACTGTATTCATACAAATTAAGCCACTGCAAACATTCCTTCATATCCTGCATTAGGATACATATTACATGTATCAGGACCATGCATCCACTGAAGGTCATTTGTCTGTAGTACAACAGATGACCACTACACTTACCTACCTGCCTTCATTAGCCACAGACATGCATCACTGTATTACCTATACTGCATTACTTCATCCAATTAACCCTTGCATCTCTATTGACCACTGCACTGTGCATAAATACCAATAATTGTACTGCCTGCAATTAGCATTACTCTCATTGCTGAGCACTCCATGTTTTGAGACCTACCAATTTGAGGTATCAGAGAGCACTTAGTCCAGATACCTGTATATACCAACTTCACCCACTACATGTCCAAACATTCAGTATAGTGCCCTACATATCACATGCTGCCATGAAACAAATCCTTCCACATGTTAACATACCATGCAGTAGGATGTCCTGTATACATACCTTCCTCTCTGTCCAGGTTAGAGATTTATTCTTTGGCTTGTGTTTTAAGTGATGTATTATAGTGTGGGTTTGATCATGTAACATATACTGTAGTGTCCTACATCCATCATGTACAGACCCTTGAAATTCATGCACTGCCTCACCGTGGACACACACAAAAAAGAAGAAGAAAACACTGTCTTTTCTTTTATTGGCGCAAGACACCACAAATTGAGTACGCCTGAGAGATCCTGTGCTGAGGATCCCCGAGTACAAAAAAGAAATCTGGAGAATGGGACGATGGAGATCGAGCGACAATTGCTCCTTTACTCCATTGACACTCCGATTACAAAATTGGGAGAAAACCAAAAAAAATTGCTAACTCTCGGCTCACTAGCAAGAAGTGCAGCAATTTGGCTCTTGAAAATGCTCTTCGTTCTGTGTATTTGAAGAGGGATGAGGCCCCCCTTTTATAGTCGTTCTTGAGCTGGAATGATGTTATGCGCCCACATGAGGAAACACGCTGGTTTTTATGTGGGCGCATAGTCCTGCTTTGGGCGCATAGGACGTAGACGCATACAGGCTGCGAGATCGTGGGTTGGTCGTGGTATTGACGTGGCTGCATGCTTCGGTGCACGACTGCTCGTGAAGACTGACGTGGCCGTGTGCTTCGGTGCACGTGTTGATCATGGCTTTGACTGAGTCAGGCTTGGGCGCATAGCTATGTCTCAGGCTATGTGCCCTCCTTTCAGGGGAGCTAGTCTTGGGCGTATGAAGCTTCACTGACTGGGCGTATGGAGCTACACTTGACTTGGGCGCATGGAGTTCCACTGACTGGGCGCATGGAGTTGTACTAACTAGGCGCATGAAGCTTCGTTGGCTGGGCGCATGGAGCTCCACTGACTGGGCGCATGGGGCTTCATTTGCTAAATTTTTTTCATGCTTCTACAAGATCCCCTTCAAAGTTTTCGATACTTGAACAAGTTTGAAATACTTTGAAAGAAGCATGGATCATCTTCACGTGATGCAATGGCCGCATAGCACGGCTCTCTCTTTGGGTGCATAGTATTTGGCCAGCCTGTCAAGGAGATATGACTGTTGAGATTTTCCTCGAAATTCGAACTGACAGATTCATCGAAACACAATTTGAAGCGGTCCATCCTTCATACGTCGTCCATGTCAGCAAGGGACAGTCGCATAGTATATAGAGAGCTGATCCTTCACGTAGGCGCATAGGCTGTAGTGGGCGTATACAACACAATGGACGTATACAGCAGGTGGGCGCATAGTATAGCCCGTGTCTATAAATAGACCCTTGGAGGAGAGAGAAAGTTCACTATTTCTTTTTCTTCAAATTTTTCAGAAAAACTCTTCGTCTTCTTTCTTTGAGAATCATGTCTCCCAAGGTCGCCAAGAGATCCGCGAAGGGCAAGGGGGCTGCGCCGAGTGACTCTCCTCCTACGACAGCATCCTCGGCAGTCCAGGACCCGATTCTGGGTGAGGGAATGCTTCAAAAAATAAAGTCTCGAGC
This sequence comes from Iris pallida, assembly GCA_029216955.1. NCBI lineage: Eukaryota > Viridiplantae > Streptophyta > Magnoliopsida > Asparagales > Iridaceae > Iris > Iris pallida. The sequence continues at coordinate 14,824,616 of JANAVB010035017.1, forward strand.
GTTAATTTGCGATGCTCGGACTTTTCTTCTGTCCGGGCGCTTGCGCCTAAGGCAACATACTTCTGTGAGTATCATTATACGCCCACAGAAGTCATGCGCCAACACTGTGGTGTGCTATGTGCCCAAGTGCTGCTACGTTATGCGCCCTCTAAGCAGTGGCATGTTATGCGCCCACGCACTGTTAGTGTGTTAGCGTCCGTATGTCTTGTTTTGGGCGCATATTCCTTTGGGCGCATATGAGCCTTCAGGACTTAGTTTTTTCTGTAGTTTCCTGAGTCTAACTTTCGTTCTGTCCTTGCAGTAAACATGTTTGTCCCAAAATTTGACGGAATCCCTTTCGGCTCCGCTTATCAGGCCCTTGATACCAGTCCCATAATAGATATGATCTGCGCGGTTCAGGCCAAGATTAGTCAAAATCAGCCTATAGAGCGGACCCTCGCTATACTTGAACAAAATACGACCTTCTTGCGACAGATGATTAATGATGAGAAGTTCGTGCGTGAAGGGGCACGTCGCTTCAAAAAACTGTACTTTCTGTTTGGTGATAGTGTAGGGTTTGAAAATGGTGAGACCATACGTTTGAGAAACCCCATGGTGATCAATCTGGAAAATCAGAGGATATGGCTGCCGTCGAGGGAGCGCCAGTATCCTTTGTCTACTTTTACTGCCTTAGTCGTGCGGCGACGCATGAAGTGGAACCTAACTCCTGAGCTTCTCGGAATCAACTTTGGAAGAATTCAGTTCGACTCAGGCGATCGAAGGAAGGACACTTTCAAATGTGTCCGGGGCTCTGCATCTTACTCTATGAGGGGACTGCAACCTGGTGCCGTAGTGAACGACATTCCTACTAACCTCCATCCTTATGCTGCTGACATGCTTTGTCATTTGATGATGACGGAAGGTGTGTCGTATCCCGCAGGGAAGATGCGGATGGAAGGCTGGCGATACCCGTCTTCATCCTGGAGCAATCTCACTGGCTGGATTCTTTCCACGTATGAAGCCACCCTGAAGACTGCTGGCCTTTACTACGCTATTAGGGCCACTCAATGTGGTGTGAGGGTCAACTGGCCAATGTTTGTGTCTTTGGCTGAGTTATATAACCTTCATACTTGTACCCTTTTTTATTTCGACTGGAGAGATGGAATTTGCTCTCCAGGAAATACAGGAAGTGTCAAAGCTTTCCTGGGGTACGGAGCCCTATGAAGAGTACGTACCTTATGATGAAGAGCTTTAGACTTTGATTTTGCATGCTCCTCATGAGGCTGACCATGTCTGTGTGTTCCCTTGTAGACAAGGAGAAAGAACCCCTTGTAGGGATAGTCCTCGCTATTGGAAGAGGGACAGAAGTTGTTCTCGGCCCCTCCAAATCTGCTACTGTGGAGGGAGCTATTAGTGAGCTGGTATTGGCTTCAGAAAGAGCGGTCGAACAGCCTGTTGAGGGGGCTGTTGCTGAATTCGCTCCTGTTCCGGCTGAGCTTGTGGAAGAAAGTAGGCCTGATGCTGCTCGGGGCCTTGACATTATTCTTCTTGAACAGTCTGGGCCTGTTCTTGGTTTCCCTGAAACTAAGGTTGATGGCGCAGTCCAGGTTGGAGTTGAGCAGGTTGAAGGTACAAAATTACAACCTTTTTATATTTCCCTTCGCCTTTTTCTGGTTACTAATGTATATTATTTTCTCTGTCAGGTTCGGCTTCTTGTCAGGTGTTCCTCCTAGAAGTGGAGGAGACTTTCCAAGCCTCTTCTCCAACGACCTCCACCGAGGATGAGGAGATGGCCCAGAAAGTTGTCAGAGCTTTCTACTCTGTATTGAAAGTGAAGCTTTCTAGAGTCTTGAATCGGAATGCCGCCTTCGGCCCTGTAAAGGCTGTTGCAGAGTACTAAGTGGCGGCCCTCAAAAGCATAGCTGGCTATGAAGAGCGGGCCAATACTCCGAGGAAGGTCCTGAATGACCTGGAGGGTCAGGTGGCCAGGTTCCAAGACATCAAATAGCGGAGTCCGACGTCAATGTTCCGTGCAGAGGATGATGCTCTGTTGACGGCTCTTGCAGAAGAGAAGGCTACCTTCTAGGCAAGGAAGGATGCCCTCGTCCAGGAGATTGGCGAGCTGGCTGACCAGTATGGCCAGTTCAATACTGCGAGTGAGGCCCGTGCTGCCTCAAAGAACAGGCTGGCTGCGCAAATCACTGAGAAGCACAATCACATTGCACAGATCAGGAACGAGATTGCCCAGCTGGAAGTCGACTTAAGGGCGACGATTTTTGAACAGGAGGATTATTTGTTCCAGGCTGCCATGAATGCCACCACTTCTGTCCGTTTAGAAGAACAGCTGGCAAAGTTGAAGGGGAGCATCAGAGTATGATCCTCTTTGAAGATGAAGCCGCTCGTCAGGAGGAGGCACGGTGCCGAGCTGCTGTGAAGTCTGAGGCCGAGATGGCAGCTCTGAGGGACAGCATCAATCGTCTGTGTATCCCGTAGATTTCGTAACTTCTCTTTTTTTTGGCCATTCACGACTTTTGTACCTTTTTTTCGTCTTTTGATAGATGTTTACGTACAAAATAAAGAATCTTTTCGAAAATGAATGTGGTTTTGTGAAATATCGATGCTAGAGGTAATGTGGACGTAGCAAGGATATTTCTGGTAGATATTCCACTGGAGAATTTTTGATGTGGACCTATTATCCATTTTATATTCGAATAATTCGAATATAGATAATAAATTGAGCGAAGCTGCTAGTAGTGGTAATATGGATGTAATAACAGTGGATGTTTTATATCTGACTAGAGGTAATATGGACGTGGAAAGATATATAACATTAAGTAGGAGTGGATAATTCAGAGGTAATAGAGACGTGATTATCCTTGATGAATGCTTTGCTCAGAGGTTATGTGGACGTGGCAAAACATAATTATTTCACTGGGGAAATAATTATCAGAAAACAATTCAGAGGTAATTGGGACGTGACTTGTTTTCGTCAAACCGAGTTCAGACAGAGTCAAAAAAAGGAAAATGATTCCACTGGGGAAATATTTAGAGGACCTATTATCCAGGGCGTATTCAAGACTCTTGAAATACGGATAATAGTTAGATAGTTTTTTTTTGTTTTTTGAATCATCTAAACATCGTACTGTACATTTACATGACTGAACGTATGTGAACAAAAAAGGTTACACATAGTATTTCTTCAGGAACTTACCGTTGATAGGCATCATGAGCAAGTCACTATCAGGCTTGGTCAGCCGGTACGTACCGTTGGAATACACCGATTCTATGACGAAAGGACCTTCCCATTTAGGCTAAAATTTCCCTTTTGTTCTGTACGTCATGACCATCGATCTTCTAACTACTAGGACCAGATCACCTACTTGGAAGATCCTTTCCTTCACTTTTCTATTGAAGGCTCTGGAAAGGCGTGCTTGGTATAGCTCAATGCGCTGCTGAGCTAACAAGCATTTTTCGTCTAGCGCTTCAAGCTTCTGGAGTCGCAGACGATAGCTTTCTTCAGTAGTCAGCTCGCTGGCTAAGGCTACTCGAAGAGAAGAAATCTGGATTTCTAGGGGAAGAACTGCTTCGCTTCCGTAAACCAGAGAGAATGGCATACTGCTTGTTGGAGTCCGGACCGTTGTACGATAAGCCTATAGACATTCACAGAGCTTCTCGTTCCAATCGTGCTTGTTTGAAGACATGAACTTCTTAAAAAGTTTTATGATGGTTTTGTTGAAGGCTTCTGCTAGCCCGTTAGCCGCTAGATTGTAGGCAGTAGAGGCTACGTTCTTGATTCGATTCTTATCGCAGAACCGATAGAACGCATGGCTTACGAACCGTGGACCATTATCATGGATGATCCTGTGAGGTAGGCCAAAGCGGTAGATTATGTGATATTTTATAAAACTGATCACGTTTGACGTCTTCACTTCGGTGAGCGGTATATCTTTCGCCTATTTAGAGAAGTAATTGGTCATGGCTAGGATGAACCGATGTCCTTTGGAGGATGGCAGACTGATTGGTCCTATGACGTCCATGCCCCAGGCTTCAAACGGCCAAGATGCTACCGTCGGGTGTAGAAACTCTGAAGGTTGATGAATGAAGTCGGCATAGAATTGACAAGCTCTACACTTCTTTGCATATTCAATACATCTGCTATCATTGAGGGCCAGTAATAACCCATTCTTTTGAGGCGATCTTGTAATTTGGGGCCTGGTTGATGTGCACCACAAACTCCATCGTGCGCCTTCCGGAGTGCATGTTTAGATTCTGTGTCTGATAAGCATCGTAACAGTAGCCCGTCGTAAGAGCGTCGATACAACATCTTGGTAGTTGTATCGTAGTAGAATCTGAGGGATCGCCTTTGGAAGGATACAGCTTCCTTCGGGTCCTCGAGGAGGATTCCATAGACGGCGTAGTCTACGAAAGAAAATCTACAGCCTTTAACATCGACGTTTGTTTCCGCTGCGTAGCTGTGATGAATATGCAAGACATTTTTCACACAGAATAGTTCTTGACCAGACACTGTGATCAACTGCTGAGTATTGGTTGGAACGGTCAAGGAAGCAGCGAGACTGGCTAGAGCATCTACTTCTATATTCTGTAGTCGAGGCACATGCTCGATGAAGAATCTAGTGAAAGTAGACGCCAACTCGATTGTTGCTCTGTGGTAGGGGATGAGATCTTCATGACGAACTTCATAATCCCTTCGGACCTGACTAACTAGCTTGGAATCGCCGTAAGCTTCTAGATAGTCAACTTCCAGTTGCTTCGCCAGTTGTAGGCCGATTAATAGAATATTATATTCGGCAACATTTTTGGTGCATGGTTCCACGAGAGAATATACACGGTATATAACCAGATGATCAGGTAACACGAGCACGACACCTACTCCAGCCATGATGTTTCCTTTGGGCCCTGTTCTTGATGCGCCGTCAAAGAACATTTGCCAAATAGGGATTTCTTCAGTTGCAGTGTTAGACTCCACCACTTCGTCGAGGATTTCGTCGTAGAGTTTGGACGACTCTAGCACCGGATGAGCTGCTAGGAAATCAGCTAATGCTTGGCCTTTTACTGCCTTCTGAGAGATGAAGATCATATCATATAGAGTCAACAGCATTGCCCATGTAGCTAAACGGGAATTGAGAGAACCCGGTTTAGTCATGGGTATTATGAGAGGGTTGACTTTAGATATAATGTGGATAGTCTGCCCAGACACGTAGTGACGTGTCTTTTGGATAGCAAATACTAGTTAAAGGCATTCCTTCTCCACCGGTGTGTATTTGTGTTCGACACCCACCATCGTGCGACTAAGGTAGTAGATTGCCTGTTCATGGCCGCCTTCATTCTTCTGAGCTAAGAGGGCACCAAGAGAATGGTCCATAGCGAGGAAATATAGTAAGAAGGGCTTCCCCATTATTGGAGCTACCAATACTGGAGGGCTTGTAAGATACGCCTTGATGTCGTTGAACGTACGTTGACATTGTTCAGTTCAGACGAAAGATACGCCTTTCTTTATAAGCTGGGTGAACGGTTGACACCTTCCAGAGAGGTTTGCAATGAAACGTTTGATGTAGGCTAGCATTCCTTGTAGTTCGCGTAGCTCTTTGAGGTTTTTTGGAGGATGCATGTCGAGGATGGCCTTCACTTTCTCTGGGTCCAGAAGTATACCCTTTGAAGTGATGACAAAACCAAGGAAATTACCGCTGAAGACTCCCAGAAAAGACTTGGTTGGATTCATCTTGAGTTGGTGTGCACGCATTAGTTCGAACACCGTTCTCAAGTCTTGGAGGTGGTTGCCCTTGAGATGACTTTTGACTGCGATATCGTCTACGTAGTACTCCACAGTTTTGTACAAATGATCGTAAAAAATTGTGTTCAAGGCTCGTTGGTATGTCGCCCCTGCATTCTTTAATCCGAAGGGCATCACCGTATAGCAGTATACCCCCAACGGTGTTAAAAAAGATGTGTGCTTCTCATCGTCGGGGAACATCTTGATTTGGTTGTAGCCTGAGAACCCATCCATGAAGGACATCCGCTCGAAGCTGCAAGTATTGTCGATCATTACGTCAGTGATCGGTAGATGAAAATCATCTTTCGGACATGCAGAGTTCAAATCACGGTAGTCATACAAACTCGAACTCTACCGTTCTTTTTCATGATTTGGACGATGTTGGCAACCCAGTCCGGGTGTTGTTCCTCGCGAATGAATCCACTGGCGATGAGCTTCTTGACTTCATTCTCCATGGCTTCCATGACGTCTGGTCGAAATCGTCGTTGTTGCTGTTTTACTGGCTTAGCTTTAGACGAAATGTTCAGGCGGTACATGGCGACTTTAGGGTCCAAGCCCAGTATGTCCTCATAGTTCCATACGAAGATGTCGATGTATTCTTTTATAAGCTGTATAAGAGATTGGCGTTCATCGTCAGATAAGCTTTTGCTGATGAAGATTGGTTTGAAGGATGCTTCATCTCCTAGATTGACTTGAATGACTTCATCTTCGGTAGGTGGTTCACATTGTTCGAAGCGCAGCTCCCATCTGGTGTCCATCTTTTGAGCCTATTGTTCGAGTTTGATTGATTGGACATCGTCTGTAATTTGGTCGGCAGAAACTATGTTGACAGACAGAGTTACTTTGAACATGTCGTCGATGCTGGAGTCTGAGTCCCAGAGGGAGAAATCAGAAGAATGAGAACAATGATCTACTTCATCATCTGATATTTCAGGAGTTGTTAGAGGAGAGACATAGCCCATACCAACACCGCTTCGTTGATAGTAATTCTCGGGTTTGTTGGGAGGAGCAAAGTGTCGCATTGGCAACCGTCGTGCTCGGCCGTAATTTAGCCCTTCGTTGCTTTCGATGTCATATCCTATATTCTAGATGATATTCTTGGCCTGCCAACTATACCGAAAAAGTTGCATTTTTCCAGAGTCATAGTCAGCTTCTGTGTTGTGCTTGTGAGAAGTAGAGTCTGGAACGAACTTTCTCTCGCCAATTATACGACCGAAGATGATTAGATCTTCATCTTTCTTTCTAGCTGGAACGATGAAGTAGAGGATATCTTCAGGGTAAACTTTTTTTCGCAGGTGAGGTGTTATGACCGGCATGGAGATGTATGGTCCTATACCGTTCTCTAGAGCGTATATTGTATCTATGTAGTGGTTTACAGATTGATATACATCGGAGTAATTCAAAGATAAACCTTTACTAAGGAAATACGCAAGTTCTTCTTCAGGGATAACATCATCCGCTGAAGGTACAATATTCTGAGTATTGATATACTCATTGAGAGGATCATTATCTGGAAGAGGAGCCACGGTCTTGGCCGAGTTCACCACGTAGGGTAATTTTTCAGGATTGAGAGAACGGGCATCAGTAGGTTCCTCCTTGGAAGTTTTGCTGAGAGTGATGGTCAATGGTTTAACCTTGTCGGGCTTCTTCTTTTTCACCCAGATTGTTAGAGGCTTCGGGATACTTTTTGGAGTAGTAAGTCCTTTGACTCGGACAATCAGGGGACCATCATTGGAGGAAGGACTTGCTTCAGCTTCATTGTCAGCTTTGTTGCCGTCATCCTTGGGGGGATAAGATTGGTAAAGTACCGAATCCCCGTAGTAAGCTTCGATGCCCTTAAAAGGATCGACATTGGCAAACTCCGTCTTCACGACACCGTTACTGTTGACGTATTTGAAGCACTGGTGAAGTGTAGAAGGAACGATCATGTTCTCGTGTATCCATGGACGTCCCAACAAGACATTGTAGGATACGTTGGCATCGATCACATAGCAGGAAACCTTCGTTCGAAGATCACCAATCTGGCATTTAAGACGGATCTTGTCCAGCGGATGGCTTCGACCAGCATTGAAAGCCATGATGGTATTTTGGTTGCGGATAGCTTGTGCAGAAGGATTCCCAGAATTTGAAGCAAACTTCTAGGAATGATACTGAGGGAGGATCTTGGATCGATGTGCATGCGGTCCACCTTGATCGCCCCGATATACCCTGTATAGTACATGGGTCTATCATGACGATTATTTTTGAGTAGCATGTCCTCCTGTGAGAAGGTGATATTGGACACCACTTCCATAGTACTGTGGCAGTGGGGACAGAAGACAGGATCTTCAGCGGGGGCTTTGACTTCAGCAAGGTAAGAGTCGGCATGTAGTAATGCCTCACTTAAGGCCTTCCGCATTTCTTTGGAGAGCCACAATAGATCGAACAGAGACAACCTGGCAGGTGTATTGGCTAGCTGAGCCATTATGTCAAAGTTGTAGGGTCGATCCATGCCTTCGGGAGCTGGTGCCTTTAGAGATTTATCAAATTGTATCTCCTTTTGCTTGGATTTATCCATGGTTTGAGGCTTGGACGGGCCGACTTCTGAGCTTGTGGTGGCAGCAGGAGCTTGAGAAGGTAGTGCCTCTTCTTGTGCGGGATCGTACATCCGAAGATAAGTCTTCCCCGATCGCGTCTCGCCAGATAGAACCTTGTAGATGGGAAGTATACCATATGGCATGGCTTGAATTTCTTTTCCCCTATTGCTTTAGGAAGCGCTACCCCCTGCGTCACTTCTTAAACAAGGTCTGGGTGGACCCACATGATCTTACCACGTTCAGTTGTGAGTGGGACCAAGGTCGAGTTGCAAGCTGGTGGTAGGTTAACGACTTCCATCATCGTCTTGGGGATCGGGACTACGCCGTCTGGGACTTTTGTAGGAGCAAAGTCGCCAAACTGAAGAGAGATCATGTTAGTAGATACGACCTTGTCTTCAGCTTCGAGGTTGATGACTTGGCTGTCGATAAGCTGTTGTATCTTCTTCTTCAAGACGATGCAGTCCTTGGTGGAGTGATGCACGTACTGATGATAGAGACAATACTTTGGATCATTGAGCTGGCTTGCCTCTGCAGGATATCGTGATGGAGGTAATGTCAGCTTATTATCCTTCGTCAATGTGTGGAAGATGGTAATGACATCATCTTTGTCGAAGGAGAAGGTCTCCTTAGGCTTGTCGGAGGTGCCCTGAGAGTTGGAAGCTCCTTTAGATGTGTAAACTTTCAGGATTTCTTTCCCTTTACCCCCACGAACAGGGATAGTTTGAGGATGCATGCCCTTGTCTTCAGATTTGGGTGTCTTCAACCCCAGTAGTTCCAAGTTAGGAACATCATTTTCAGCAGCATCAGCGGCCCCAATAAAAGCGGGCCATGTATCATACTTATGTATACCTAAACAAAACTTCACTGTAGGAAGGAAGTTATGTCGACAAGTATCCATAAGTTCTGAGTCTGGTATGCCGAAGGGCATCTTCAGTGCTAGCCGCCTAAAGCATTCTATGAAGGCGATGACAGACTCAGTCTTCCTTTGCTTGGTCTCGATGAGAGTGGACATACTAACATGTATGCCACTCTCATAAAAACCTGTTGAGGAACAACCTCTCCAAGTCTTTCTTTGAATGAATTGATACACCCGTCAGGCAGACTGCAGAACCATTCGAAGGCTACCCCCTGCAAGGTGCTAATAAACTGCTTCGACAGAAACGAATCATCTCTGGGCAAGTACAGAGTCTGCGTGTTGAAGTACGTCATATACTGACGAGGAGAAGTCAAACCGTCGAATGAGTTCAGCGTCAGCGGCTTGTAGTTAGGAGGGCAAGTAGCGTTCTTCCTCTCAGGAGGATACGGTTGAGATATCCCCATCTTCTGCAGCTCGTCTTTGTGTGAGATGGTGTCGAGAAGAGTAACCAGGGAGTCAATTGCATCCTGTTGATTCAGCAGTGTCACTCCCGTTTCCCGTTATACGTATTTTCGTATACGTATACGAGATTTCTGGCATTTATCAGGTGGACTGTAGTTAGACTTGTTTTGCTTAGCCTAGTCTTGGTTTAATCTTGACTTGGTTTATTTGATCGGTTCGGTTCAATTTGACTTGGTTTGGCTTGGCTTGGCTTGGTTTGAGATGGAGAGGATTGATATATAACCCAACTCCTTCTCTCTCTCTCTCTCTTCATTCACTTCTTCATTTATTTTTTCATCTTCTTCATTTACTCCTCCCACCTACCAAGTCCTAGGCAAGTGAAACTTGTTTCATGAGGGATCTCAAGTTTTATTGTTCAATTCTCTTCCTTACTTGATTTTAAGCCACTTTAGAACTTGACATTTTTTATTTAGGTGGATGGATTCATGTAGATCTAAGTTTATATTATTTTCGGTTTTCTTGGGTTTTGATCTATTAAACTCTATTATTTTTAAGTTTTGATTGTTCCATGTTGTAGAGAATTCAATTTTATCCAAAATGGACCTTTGAAAAGTTAGATTTTGACTTGTTTTGAGGAAGTTATGGCCAAAATAAGATTTGAGCATTTTTTAGTTCATCTGTGCTGAATTTGGCAGAGATGATAAATAGTGCCGCAGCCGCAGGCATGAATAGTACCACAGTCGTAGAAATGAATAGTACCGCAGCCGTATGGAATGAATAGTACCGCAGCCGCATGAATAGTGCCACAGCCGCAGGAATAAATAGTACCGCAGCCGCATGGAATGAATAGTACCGCAGCCGCATGGAATGAATAGTACCACAGCCGCATGGAATGAATAGTACCGCAGCCGCATGGATAGTACCGCAGCCGCATGGAATAAATAGTACCGCAGCCGTATGGAATGAATAGTACCGCAGCCACATAAATAGTACCACAACCGCATGGAATGAATAGTACCGCAGCCGCATGAATAGTACCACAACCGCCTGGAATAAATAGTGCCACAGCCGTAGGAATAAATAGTACCACACGCATGAATAGTACCACAGCCGTATGGAATGAATAGTGCCGCAGCCGTATGAATAGTGCCACAGCCGCAGGAATGAATAGTGCCACAGCTGCATGAATAGTACCACAGTCGCATGGAATGGATAGTGTCACAGCCGTATGAATAGTGCCACAGCAGCATGGAATAAATAGTGCCACAGCCGCATGGCTTGCATAGTGCCGCATAGTACCACAGAAGCCTGCATATTGCCGCAGAATGCCGTATAGGGCCTATTTTAGCTTTTTTTGGCTGTTTTAAGTCCTATTTGGATGAATTGTGGACAAAATTTCTCTCAACTCCCAACATGAAAGTTGTAGACCTTTTCCTTAGCTTCAAAAATATATTACTAGCTATTTTATGCAAGTTTCTTTCATTCATGATAATGTAAGGATAGAACACGATAGTGGCCTGTTAAGGCGCACTCTTAGCTAGTAACAAGTAACAAGTAACTTGACATGATGATTCTTGACAGTGATCCGTCGTGGCGCACTCTTGACAAGTAACACGACATGATAGTGGCCCGTCGTGGCGCACTCTTGATAAGTAAACCCAACATGATATTCTTGATATGCTGTTGTGACGGCTATCTTGACTTGCTAAGTAACTTTTGTCTTGACACCGTGGGTGTTTATGCTTGTATAAGCTACATGTCTCGTCTTATATCATGTCTAGGACATGAATTGCTGGTTACCACGGTCAGGGATTCATACTGAATCTGACTAGGATAAAGACTAGATTGATCATGTAGTTCATGAAGAGATTTCCCAGCTACAGGCAGTCCCGTTATCTGGGCGCTCTATTTGGACTTATAGGCTGCCGTCGAGTATGGTACATTTCCAGCACACTGTCATGTGTTGCACCCCCAAGTCACCTAATCCAACTCTCTCAACTTGTGACCGGATAACCTGGATTAAGTCTGCAGGACTTGTGGCTGTTAGAACATTTCGATGCATCTTGTTAGTAACTAAGCTTGTGATAACCCTAGTTAGTTAAAGTATCAAGCTGTACTCATTGCTTGGCCGTGATTGATGGATGGAGTTCTGTCTAGTCTTGCCTAGGTAAGACCTCTACAAGGTTATTTCTGTACATTACTGTTATTCTTTACTCTTGTCGATAATTGGTTGGAGACTAAGCCCTATTCAGGTGAAGGGTTACAGCCCCGGTCCTTGTTTGGTTTACGGGTTGTAACTTGGCTACCAGAATAGTCCCTTAGTTGTCTTATCATTTATCACCTTGTCTTCTCTAACTCATGTCTTTTATTATCCTTTATGTCTCATGTGATAATATGCTGGTTTTAGTTCTTAAATGAAGCCTCCTTTGTGGCATTTGCTCTTTCTGGGGTCTGACCCAGCTGGTTTTGTATGGCCAAATTTCGGAATAGCACCCGAGGATCTTCTAGCCTTCCAGCCAGATGGTGCACACTAGACGCAACCCTGGCAACGAGTGGGTTTTATTTTGCTCTTCCACTCTATTGTAAATTATTCTTTTGAGGCATTTAGCCGCCAAGCAAGTGTTAGCTCGTGTTGAATTTACATTCCTGTCTGCCTAATGGCTGTAACATGATTGACAGATCCTAGGGTTGATCATGTATGACTTAAACTCTTGCTAGTCTTCGCATTTTGTATGACTAGCTTCATGATCATCTGAATATGTAATGTTTGGGACGCCTTACTTTGTATGTCTGATGATCTACCATCTTGTTACATTTACTTGCTTGCTTGAGATTGAGACACTAGGCTTGTTCTTGACCCTAAGAGACAAATGGCTTGTAGTAAACCCTCATGCATCTAGACAACCGTGACCATATTGTAAGGTGAGATTCACATCAATGTACGTAGCTGGCTGTGTCTGTCTCCCGCTCTCTAGTATTCTGGTTCTGGGGCGTGACAAGAAGGTGTTGGGAAACTGCTACTGAATGGTTGTCAGGCGTTGTTGGCGAAGGACCACCCCCAACATTTTTAAGATTTCGATGAGGCACAATGGAATGATACTCCTTTTGTAGTGAAGGAGGGTTGTTGATGTGAGCCGGACTAGCGTAGACTGAGACGTTTTGTTGAGGTGGAGGAACAGCCCTAGCAGCTTGAACTTCCATGATACTGGTAAGCATATCAGTGATCTTGGCAAATGCTGTTTTGAGACCCTCTAGCCATTTACTAGTCTGATCACTGGCCTCTTCAGGTCTTTCTCCGTTCGTCATGTATATCGATAGCATGCGAGGATGAACAGAGGAAGTAGTACAACTGGTGTTGATACTGTCTGTCTTCGAGTGGCTAAGTCCTTCATCTTCAGGTAGAGGAGGTAGATAGTCGCCATCGGATTCGGAGGGATCATCGTCCTCTGGAAGGCTACCCCCAGTGTGGGGGTCATCTGCTTCAGATTCTGAAGGAATTCTACCCCCGGCTTCGTCGTCCATACGAAATCTTGCCTTTGATCGAGTGCCCATATAGACTCCTTCAGATGTGACAGCCTGTTGGCCATCTGTTGGTAGACTTTGTCTTCTCCTTCTCGTGGAACTGAGAGAGAAGGTTGGATTGGTGTTCCACCGTCTTTGATTGGGGCTTCCGTAAGGGGGACCCCATGAAGCCATGTTGGATGAAACACATAGTGGCTTTTCGTCGTCAGAGAAGTGCAGCTGCCGAAACAGGGACATTTTCTGAGGCACTCTTGTCACTTTGGAGCAACAACAGTTGATAACAATATTGGTGCACGGAAGTGCACTATGAATTGTTATGTTCTCCCTTGCTTTACGCTTATGATTTATCATGTCGTGCAAGTCAGCAGAAGGGAGTTTTGTCTTACAACCCATGTTGCATGCATCGTCGAGCTTTGCATGCGGGTTCGTAAGGAGAGTAGGCGCATCTAGACTTAGTTCATGTGTAGGGGAAACCCCCACACCTAAATTCTGTGATGTCCTTGAAGACAGCCCCGTGCTATACGCGTTGGGGCCTGTCTTTTTGCTGTAGGCGCATAGGCCTTGGAGACTGGGCTTACGCGCATGCTTCTTGGCAGAATGTTTGAGTCGCCTTGATGTGGGTGCATAGTATGGATCCAGAGAGCCAAGACGCATAGCCTTGGGCGCATGACTCTGAATGCCCAGCCTGCTGAAGACATAAGTGTTCTGGTTAGGGCTATGCGACCAAGCACTCCCTTGGGCGCATGCTTGGTGGAGCAACGCTGTTTTCTCCCAGTTTTCCTTATTCGTTCGTGAGCCTCGCCGGGTTTGGCCAGAGTGCCGCACACCCCGATTCTTGGTATCGTAGTATTTTTCTCTGCCAAGTCTCGAGTGTTGAATACTCTGTTGTTGGTTGTGGAGGGAAGAAGTCGCTGGGCTAGTAGAGCCCGGAACGGTATGAGCCTCCTCTATTTGGAGGACTTCTGTGGCAGAGTCATGCGCCCATGTGACAGAGTCCTCCAGCTGCATATCCGCTATGACACTAGCAGGATATGCGCAGCGAGCCTTCGGAAGCCAAGTCTTGCGAGACTTGTTTGGCTTCACTAATTTTGAGGGAGTAGCGCCGTCTCTCGAGAGCATCTCTTCGAACGCTTGCTGATCGAACTTTACGATCAGCATCTTCTGAGTACTTTCTACTTTGTCAGTATCGGATTACGTCACCACCTTCTCGTCAGAGGAAAAGGTAGTCCCCAGCAGAGTCGCCATTTTTGTGGACACACAAAAAAGAAAAAGAAAACGCTGTCTTTTTTATCGGCGTAAGGCACCACAAATCGAGTACGCCTGAGAGATCTTGCTCTGAGGATCCCCGAGTACAAAAAAGAATTCTGGAGAATAGGACGATGAAGATCGAGCGACAGTTGCTCCTTTACTCCGTTGACACTCCGATTACAAAAATAGGAGAAAACCTAAGAAAATTGCTAACTCTCGGCTCACTGACAAGAAGTACAGTAATTTGGCTCTTGAAATTGCTCTTCGTTCTGTGTGTTTGAAGAGGGATGAGGCCCCCCTTTTATAGTCGTTCTTGAGATGGAATGATGTTATACGCCCACATGAGGAAATACGCTAGTTTTTATGTGGGCGCATAGTCCTGCTTTGGGCGCATAGGACGTAGGCGCATACAGGCTGCGAGATCGTGGGTTGGTCGTGGTGTTGACGTAACCGCATGCTTCGGTGCACGACTGCTCGTGGAGACTGACGTGGCCGTGTGCTTCGGTACACGTGTTGATCATGGCTTTGACTGAGTCAGGCTTGGGTGCATAGCCATGTCTCAGGCTATGCGCCCTTCTTTCGGGGGATCTAGTCTTGGGCGCATGAAGCTTCACTGACTGGGCGCATGGAGCTACACTTGACTTGGGCGCATGGAGTTCCACTGACTGGGCGCATGGAGTTGTACCGACTGGGCGCATGAAGCTTCGTTGGCTGGGTGCATGGTGCTCCACTGACTGGGCGCATGGGGCTTCATTTGCTGAAAAAATTTCATGCTTCTACACTCACTTCATCTTCCATTTCCCTGTCCACCTTTGTTTGTGTTCAGACTTGAACACATATGAGGTTCAGTTGGAACATTAGTTTTCAGTCCATCTTTTGTTAAGATGAGATTTGAATGCTCAATTTTGGTCAGTTGTTGTCCTTGTCCTAGTTAGTTCAGACCTTTTTGGAAGTGAACTCAGTTCCTGCATGTCCCATTGGTTGTATGTATTCAGTCCCCAACTGGCTTTCGTAAGTCTTTGTGATACATTACCTATCTGTGTGAGGGTGTGAGTGTATATATATATATATATATATATATATATATATTTTTTTTTTTTATCTGTGTGAGGGTGTGAGTGTATATATATATATATATATAAATATAAATATATAATATATATATATATATATATATATATATATATATATATATATATATATATATATATATATATATATATATATGAGAGCTTACCTATTTGTGAGTTAGCTTGATGAGTGATGTTAGCTATTTGGGATCTATATGTAGGTGAGGTTAGGCTATTAGATATATGTTTGTGGGGTTACATCTGTGGGTCATGTGATGACTAGTGTATATAGAGATGTGATACTAGGGCATGATATGGTTATGGTTGAGTTAGAATGTGGGTTAGTTAGATATAGGATTAAGGTTGAGGCTATACCTTATATAGGTATATGTGATACTTAGGATACTGTCATGATATATGTTTGAGTTTAGTTGATAGCATTAGGCCAAGACCTAGTTACCCTCTACATAGCCTATTGGCCAAAAACCCTAGACTAGGCTAGTGGAGACTATGTGGACCCAATAGACCAAGTTTGACTTAGTTAACTAGATAAGTTGACCAGAGTTGACCAAGGGTTGACTTTGACCTAGATTGACCTAGAATCATGTAGATTGTATTAAAAACTTTAATTATTGAAAATTGAACTCATTGTAACCTGTGTTGCTCTAAATAGGACTCAGTTACTTCGGTTCGGACATTTGTTCTCACCAGTCGCTCAAGATATCAGGCGAGTACATTCTCTGATCGTTTCATACTTGCTGGGACTTATATTCTTGCTCTAGATTACTTTACTTGATGTTGTCACATTGTTAACACGGATTGGTACTATATGGATCTTTTCATGAGATGTTATCCCCCTCGGGAGCATCGGATACGTCATGTCATGTGCTTTTCACTTACATCATGTATTCCTCTGCTTCCACGATTCATGTATACTCATGTTATTCATGTACTCTCATGTTCACAGAGCCTTTATGTATAACTATTAATGTGCACTCATTTATTGAGCTTCATATGAAATCATGTACAATAACATAACTTGTCTAGATCCTTGTATATTGATTGGGGTACGGGAGAATAGAAGTAGTTATGTGATCAATTCCAAAGTAGGTATTCATGTGCAACTCTGTAGATTATTCATGTGCAAATTTCAAGCCGTTTATATAACCATCTTGTACTCTAAATCACTAGTCACTTACAGTTCTTTACTTATAATAGATATTTCCAGTTACAGATACCTCTCTTACTTTTTATGTACATTTCTTACAGTATTTCATGTATCTTACTCTATTGCATGCTTTACATTTTCTACCATGATATGAACTGTTTGAGATTATGTGCTCGTTCCTGTCCTGACTGGACTTGTTGAAAATATTACAGATGACACCGAGGAGTTCTGCCCTACCTATTATGGAGCAGGCTTAGATGACACTTGCGAGCTGGACTCTCAGGAGGATCCAGCTCTGGCTGAGGATACCACCCCTTCTGTTTAGATTAGCTTAGCTAGGCTTGTCTTTTCATTTGGCTTTGTATTGACATTCTGAGTTGTATTATATTTCTGGATGTTGAGATGTTGTGTCGTTAGACACTTAGACTTCTTTCCTCTGTTTGTATTTCTCTTGTGACTTCTTATCTATCATATCGTACCTTTCTATCTTAGATTTGTGATTGAGCTGTACTTTCTGTATTGTACTCCGATTGAAGAGTATATATTGTACATGTACCTTTTACTGTGTTAGATGTATGTGACCTAGGACAACGTTCTACCGCCGATACTGCGTCGTAGGCTGGACGTGCCAACTTTTCGTGTCCCTACATTGGGTGCGGGTCGTGACAATCTGTAAAGTTCTTTTATGACTTTTATAATCAAGAACCACATTTTTGTCTTTTAGGCTATTTTAAATGTCTTGAAACGTAGCTGCAGATACCTGTTCATCTTAGAATTCACAAGATCATGTTTTAGCAGTTCTTTAGCATAATTTATAAAAATGACAGATACAAAAATATGTAGAACATGTAAAATATCTGAGCCATTCAGCTTCAGCATAAGCTATGTTTAAATATATTATTTCAAATTCTTTGATACTTCTAGCTATGATAGTTTGTCACATGGACCTATCAACTTATGAGTATCTAACTTTTTCCACAAGTGAAGCCTTACAATGGATCTTAGTGATCTTTTGTGTTTTTACATCCAAAGAAAATATCATATAATGACTCAAAAAATATTTAAAATTTTATGAAACCAATTGTAGTCTATTTCTTTAGGAATTTTTTATTTGACTAATTAGATGTTTGGATCACTCCTAAATCATACTCCATGTCATCAGAATATCAAAAACTATGATGCTACTAATTGCTGATATAAGCCTTAGGATAGTGAGCAAAAACTCATCTGATTCTGTCACATCTTAAAGTAAGACACAATAACTTTCAGGCTTGGCTCTAAAGATTTATCTTTACTAGCCATGTTCAAAAAAATTTGATAGTTTAAAGTACTAGAGTAATAGTTTAGGTGATTTTTGCTAATTGACCTTATCAAATATTTAGTTTATCAAGTTTTGTTCAACTTGGGTTAGCTATAGGGCCAGTTTCCAGCTAGCGGAGGTCGACATAGGACGATTAAATACCGTGTCGTTTAGAGCTATTTACACCCGATTAACAGAAGGACCCTTTCGTCTTGTACCCAAACTAATCTCTACTTTTAAAACTAAGATTTATTAGGATTTACAATATCACTAAACTATTTTTCTTTTGACTAAATTGTTTGAACGTAATCTAAATATTGTGATAGAATAATATTGTAATTTCTTTCTAAGCAGAAATTTGAATATTGTGTTAATATGGTCATTTATAGTTCAAACATGTAAATCGATAAAATAAAATATCATTCATCACCACCATAATCTACATATAGAAACCAAGAAAGATGGCTCACAGACTTCAACGTATATTTGCCAACTAAAATTAGGAATAAAAAATGAACATAATATTTGAATTGTAAATGTAAAAAATTACCTTTCCATTTGATCAGAGCAATTTTGTCTTCTTGATTTTGACTTTGTAATAATACTTTAGAAGAATTGACATTTTTATATATTATTTTGAGATAGTTATCTCACCGACATCCATTTTTTGTCCAATAATTTGGAAAACAGAACGGATTTATAAACATCAAGTTTAGAATAATAAAGAAATTTTGAATTGCTTACCATATCCCTTAGCATATTTGCTTCGTTTCTAACATGTCGTAGGAAAAATAACATTACAAAGATCATTTTTGAAAAATAAAAACCCTAACAATTAGGTCTTTAAGAGGATAAATGTTAGTTTGCTTATTAGTAAGAAATATAATTGCACCGATGCACAACTTGTTCATTCTGTACACTAATATATATTGTTCATGAATTTTAACATTAAAATAATTCAACAATATTTTTATGGTAAATATGAAAACAAGAATTATAGAAATGATATCAATATGCCCAAAAAATAAGTCTGGCATATATTTTTGTTACATAATACGATAAAAGAAAACACTTGACAATACTATATATCAGCATGTATCAAATTTTCCCGTAAATTAAATAGTACATATAAGATAATCACATAACATAATAATTAAATAATATATATGTTGAAAATAGTAAATATTTGTCACTTCACTGGATTAAGAGAATATTAATCGAAAGAAATTTTACTGTTGTGGTAGTTGATATTACAAACCAACATA
Source organism: Iris pallida (assembly GCA_029216955.1). Taxonomy (NCBI): domain Eukaryota; kingdom Viridiplantae; phylum Streptophyta; class Magnoliopsida; order Asparagales; family Iridaceae; genus Iris; species Iris pallida. Next base: position 14,843,853 of record JANAVB010035017.1, read on the forward strand.
GTTTGATGCAAACTTTATCTCAAGCATCCAAGTACTGAACTGGAAGAACCGGTCTAGACAAAAGAGTAAAAGAAAGTTTCTTTAGGCATTTAGAAATTGGGCCTTAGACAATATAAACTCTGACTTGAGAAAATATCAAGTAGGCAAAAGACCAATCAATGGCCAATCACATGAGTCCAATAAAAATAACGAGACTAGTCCAAATTTCCATAGCAATCCAGGTATATGTTCACTCTTCACATAATAAACTTGAATCAATGTACTACATATTGTATCTCGAAAAATAGAGTATTTATCATAAAAGCAAGATCCCTAATATATAGCAGAGTCTAGATGTGATACCAACAAGAAAATTGTTAACTAGAGTTTATACTTAACAATATAGGGTTGCCTGCACATAATAGTTTCTTTAGTATGGTTTGAGGTTCCAGAGTACAAAGATTTCCAACTAAGTCCTTTGGAATTACTAACAAGTGAAGTGTCCTTAAATCATGAATCTGCATCGAGAAATAAGAGGAAGAAAAAAAAACTAATGTTGATTTCGAAAATAAATAATATCCAACAGTTGTGGGAAATAGATTTTTCATTTGATCATTCTTTCTAGTAAAAGTGTCCACTCAAATATTAATTAATATGGATATTGGTCCAAGGATTCAGAAATTGAGAATGAACTAGATACTTGACTTGATCTGAAACCATGAAAGGATAAAACTCTCCAAATTGAGAAGCTGCGCCATATACCAAACTCACAGGCATCAGTATAAGTTGCTTCTTTTAAAGTGTCCTCTCAATAAGACAAAAGAAAAATATGATTACATAGACAACCCTCAACCCATAGAATTAATATAATTTATTAGCTGTTTGCCTTTAAAATCTTTTGATGCAATTTCAATACAAACAGAACAGTGTTACAATGTAGGACTTAGATGTAGTCCTAGGAGTATACTTTTGTTTATCTGGGTCCTTTATGCCGATGGAGCGAGTGGTAATGCGTTGACTCTGTTGACGATCTGACGACGGTTCTCGGTTCATTGAAGGTCTGAGTTACTCTGGGTGCTGGAGCTTACGGAGAGGAAGAAGACGTTGAGTGTCTCTTCCGATCTCTGGGAGTAAACTCTGATAATTTGGTTGAATGTGTGTCTTGATCTCTGACAGTCTCTGTGTATCTCTGTGTATGTGTGAGAGGGAATGATCCTTCTATTTATAAGCAGCATGTGGGCTGCTCATACGCGCATATGTAGGATGCGCCTGTACGTGGGGATGCCACGTGGTTGAAGCTGCGGGAGGCGCATGGATGATGCACCGTCATTTGTGGGTTGAATCCTTCGTGCTGCTTTTGTGGGTGGCCACGTAGCAGGAGAGAAGATCTTTCTGTTGCTGAGATCTTGGGTGATTAGTACCCCTTCATCGGCTGAACTGAGTAAAAAGACACGTGGCGCGTATCCGTAGCTCAAAGATCTCGGATTTGGTGGAGAGTAATCTGAAAGGATATGCCTAGGATTGGGTGCATGAGTAGACTTTGGCCTGTAACCATTAGGAGTCACGAACCAGTCTGGGCGTATGGCTTTTGAGGCGCATACGGGGCTTCAGTAGTGACTTGACCTCTGTCTTTAGGGATCAGAGAAAAGTCTGAGGCGCATACAAAGATTTGGGCACATGGCTGTGGAGGCGCATGCGAAATGGTTGGGCAGCCACGTGGCTTGTAACCGCCGGAGGAAAGTAAATGATGATTCTGACGTCAGCGACGCTTCGTCTTCTGAAAAAGCTGCTAAGTGTTCAGTCCTCGGAGGACGTGCTGCCAACTCTGTCACTTTGGCATTAATTGTCTGATAGGGGACGAGCCTTCGAGTGGACGCATCGATTTGTGCTCCACTAGGCGCATAGGTCCGTGTTCTCCAAGTCGCATGGATTTGTGCTTTGTTGGGTGCATCTATATGGGACGCTTGGTGCTGATGGGCGCGTCTGTTCGATGCGCGGTATCTTTATTGGTTCGTCTGTTGAGTTCAAGTTCATTGTACTGACTTCGGGAAGGTTGCCACTTGGTGCATGGGTTTGATTTGCCTTGGCCTATGAATAGCAACAGTTTGAGAGAGTTTTGTTGTCTCTCCCTTGACTTTTCGACGAAGATGGATTCGACTAATCCTCCTCCTTGGCAAGATGTTGTACTGTGGATGATGGTTCTCCTTGTTCGAAGAAGCTTTGACGGTGAACTCCTTCAGAAGACTGATAGCAGTTTATGTTCGAGCTGCTTGCTGGTACGACATCGAGTGCCAAGTTGAATGTATGATTTGGGTTTGATGATGAAAGAGTCCCAGGCTGGCAGATGCGCCTGTGCGTTGACGAGGAAGTGATTCACTCTGACGAGGCGGAGTGATGCGCTGGAAGACAGGCACAGCATGTTGCAACTGCTGGAACACAGACTGCCTTGGTGGTGGAGCCACTGTCCTGCGGCATCAGCAGTTGATGGCAACAGTAGCACAAGTATGCTCTGTGAGGGGCGGCACATTATGATTGTCAGTCGGCTCTCCTGATCGGCGTTTGTGAATGATCACATTACGCAAATCGTTAGAAGAGATTGCCACCTTCACACCCCCATCAGGCACGTGGCAAGGCCAAGCGCCGGGGTGGTCAAGTGAGAGTGCCACCTTTACACCCCCATCAGGCGCATGGCAAGGCCAAGCGCCGGGGTGGTCAAGTGAATGCTGTGCCCCCTGATCCAATGCCAAACATGCGCTCAGATCAGTAATAGGGGTACAACATTTAAAGTGACTTGAACGAGCCTCAGACGCACAACCAATGGAGGCGCGGGAGTTCAAGGCCACAGAGTTTGCCCTGCTCGACTTGGTTGCGAACGCAGCAGATGTGCCCAAGTGAGACAAGAACTTTGAAGGTCGGCTCGTTTCTGGCGCAGAAGCACCCGAGTCAACCTTGTACAGCTTACCATCAGCAGCGCACATGATTGTGAGCGCATGCTTCTGGTTTGCCATTGGCATAGCACGTTTGAGGCGCATGGCCCGTGCCGTCTTGGACTTCTTCGTACCAGCCCGATGGGACGCATAGTACACAGAGTCCAAATTATCCTCACTATGACAGCGAGTGAAGAACTTGCAGCCAACCCAGAAGAAGAGAAGAACTACTGTAATTTTTTGTGGCTTGAACGGGCCCCCTGGATAACGGGCTCCCTTTTCTTTATTTATTTTGGTGCCCTTTTCAAAGGAGGCAAGAGGGCTCTATATAATGAGTGGAATGAGACCTCTCTTCTTCTCCTTTCCGATGTAGGATTAAAAGTAATATCCCTCCTTTTTTATGCTTCTACAAGACCCCCTTCAAAGTTTTTACAACTTTTGGACAAGTTTTGAAATACTTTGAACAAGAAGCATAGATAGTAGAGCTGTTTAGGTGTGACAATCCTATCAGAGGTAGTATGGACGTGATAGGTTTGGGTACTTCTACTGGTGTAAATCCCCTAAATTTCTACTACAATTTTTTTTATAATTTTTTATTCATTTTGTATTTCGTATCTGCACGTCGCATATGAGTTCTCATTGTTGTATTTGCGTCGCGTGCGGGATTTGCGTTTCGTAAATACTCGACGAGTGCGAATATGTGTCGAGGTACATATGTTAGAAAAATATTTTTATTATAAATTTATTTTAATAGGAAAGTACATGTTCAAATAAAGGTGATAAATATTTTTATTTTGTATAAAAAAGTTATTTTATTCGTCGTTTAAAGATAAGTAGTAATTTAAAATTTTTGGTTATATGAAATATTTCCAAATGTCTGCGAAATGTGAAATTTGCTTATTAATATATTTTGTTATTATAAAAGCTAGTTCATAATTAATATTTAAGTATTTATTATGATTTTCAAAATTAATTATTACTATATTTATTTAATTATGAAAATGATATTTGGGATTTTGTTAATTTTAATATTTGATTAAATATGGTAATTTAAATTGGAAAATATTTTATTGATTTTATTTAAAATATTTTAAATTAAGTATAGAATTTATTTAGATTGGATTTGATTTGGATTGAATTATTTTTAAATTAATTTGAATTAATAGATGATTTACCTAATTGGAATTTAAATCCGCCCAATCCCTATCCAACTGGGAATTCCCACCTCCTATAAAAGGAGAGGTACTCCTCCATAAATTTTTCCACCCATAAATTGTGCATCGTGTCTGTGCCACCCGTCTACTACATCCCCACCATACAAATACAATAATTCTGTCACGTCCGAAAATCCCGGACGTCCACCCAGCCGTGTCGGATACACCCGACACGACACATCCAGCCCGACAATCAAATCCTATTCCTTGCCTAACTCTAGCTCAGCCTCGCCTCCGCCAACACCCCCGACCACCAAGCACCACCACCCCCGCCACCATCGAGATCCCAAATTCCCCCGGCCAGGCCGTACAGCGCCAGCACCTCCTCCTTTCCTCATCGCCCAAACCCGCGGCAGCCCCTCCTTCACCGTACCCATCCCCGATCTCCCGTCGCCATCATCACGCAACCATCACCGCCATTAACAACTACACCACCACCAAACCCCTCACCGCCGTTGCCGCCAAAACCAGCACACAGAAGAAGAAGAAGTGAAGACACCTCACCTGAGCCAGCGTGCCACCGTGCCGTACAGCCCGGAACTCCTCAGGCACCGCCACTCGTCCCCCACTGCATCGATCGGGCTCTGTCCCTGTTCCCGAGGCAACTGTCGGCGCCTTTCCCACGCTGCTTCCCGGCGTCCGCGAGACACCGCCGCGCCGTCCGTGAACTCCCCGCTCGGACCACCACCGTCGCAGGTGGCCGAGCCTTGCCCAGTGCACCGCCCCACGCCGTTCCCTCATGCCTCCTCCTCCGACTTCTCGTCGCCTTCGATTTCCCACGCTCCGGTGGAAGCTCCTCCGAAAATCCTCTCCGACCCTGCAAGCCACGCCCCTCCGACAAGGACCGCTGATCGCGCCTTCCCCTCTCTCCTCTCCGACTACCGAAACTACCGCCGCCGCCTCCGCGCCAGGCATGGCCGGCTCCGTCGTACCCTTCCGCCCTCCGTCCAGAGCACCGTCGCCGCTCAGCCTCGCCGTCGCCGATGGAAAACCCCTTCGCCCCTCCACCGCCAGTCGCCCACCGGCGGTGCGCCGCCGAGCTCCGAGATCCCTCTGGTAAACCTTCCCTCTCGCACTCTCAAACCCCCAATTTCCTCCTCTCTCTTTCTTCCTCTCATGCTTTTAAAAACATTTCGAGAGAGAGAACATATGGCTTATTACCTAATTATAATAATACTTACCAGTATATATTAATTAGTTTATTGTTAGTAAAATTAATTCTTATAATAGTTATTATTATTATTATTATTATTATTATTATTATTAGTACTATTTATATTTTATTAATTGTTATATATAAATACTATTGGTGAAAAAAATAGGTTTGAGAAATACATAAATTTCAAAGTTAGTTTTAACTCTAAAATATCCTTCTAGCTTATGTGCAGTATCTAAAAATACTATATTTTAGACAAAGATATTATTTTCTTTGCCTAAATAATTTAATTATATTTTTCAAATATTTATCTAAAAAATATATTTTAGTATTCTACCTAAAATCATATTTTCCAACTTAGAGTATTTTGCCTAGAAACAATTTTTGATTTTAGTATTTTCCTAAAAACATACTATGATTAATAAAATCTAGTATACTACACTACAAACTCTCTTTCATTATCGTCACCAATCATGACTAAATCGTGCCTTTCTATCTTCTTGTGAATTTCGGACCCTTATGCATCGACTTTGGCTATTGGACAAAACTGAACTTGTCGGATCATCGCACCACACCAGGCGACACACCAGGCAAGATACCTTGCCATTATACTGTTTATATTCAGTTGCATTTTATTACATATCACTGTTCATTTATTTTCAGTTCTTACAGTTCTTGATTTATTGTCTGCTCAATGATATTAGATGTACTTTGTTATTATCCTTTGATTGCATATGGACTTAGAGTTAAGAGACTACCGTTGTAGTGTATTGCATATACCTTGACACAGTTGTACCACGAAGATGTGTGAGATGAGTAGCATGTAGAGGTTCTTGCGTGTGGGCTGATCCCCCATGTGCATGCGTTAGGGCGAACTGCTAATAGAGGCGTGTTAGGAGACTTAGCAGTTAGTAGAGGTACTTGGTCATGGATGCGACTTGACAGGTACATTGGGTGGGAAGAATAATACCTGACGTATGGACTTTGATTGCACTTCCCTTGTAACCCGGAAGCTCCGTTGGAGATACGGGTATGTTGAGCCTCTCAGGTTTGCCACTGTCGTTTTTGAACGTCATGCGCTGTGGTCACTGGTGCCCAAGTGAGGACCATACCAGATCCCATTTACAGCCAGGGCTCATGCGTCGAAGGATTGTTTCTCAAATTGCATATTCACTTTAATATGGTTAGGCTACCTTATTTATGTCTTGTCACTTTCTTTGATTGTGGCATATTTATATTCAGCATTTATATGGCATGTTTATTGTATCTTGTTACATCCCTCTGAGGACCTGATTATCTCGCCAGGTGTGTGCTCTTGTCTTTCGCAAGTGTTCTAGCCGTGGCCATGATCATCTCTATTTTTTCGAGGATGATTGCAGTTAGATCGTCTTCGCTCCGCTCGCCAAACTCTTTCTTTTATTATGTATTTCTTTTCATAGTTGGTAGTGGATTTGTCTCCGTCCAACGATTGTATACATGACATTCAAAGTTGCTTTTATATCATTATTTATCTTTTTGGATGAGATTTAGTGCCTTGGTTACTGTATTTTACATCTTATGTATACATACGATGGTCCATATACTTCGTATGTTTACAGCTGGCATGATTACGTTCCTAGTCCTACGTATTTTGGGACTGGGTATTACATGTTTTTGTGGTGGCCTATGCAGGTCAAGTTTGCCGTTTTGGTTACATAACTGTATCGAACGGGCCCGCAATATAGGATTAGAGTTTAGAATCTCAGCCACCTACTTGACATCCTTTCTTGACTTCAAATTCTGAACTCTCATTCGACCTCCTTGAATTGCATCTTGCTTGATTCCTTCTACCGTAAACTCTTAGTTTCGTGTTTAGTAAGATGACTACACTAGTATATACTCATAGGTTAAACACATGACTACAAGGTGGCATTGACAATTAATATGCATGGAGATTTTATTTGAGTTATAAGGGCATTTATTTTCCTAGAAATATGATCTTAAGGACTAGTTAATTCCAAGTTGGGTAGTAGCATATTACCGCTTTCAAAAGATAGTTGGAATTTATTTTGATATTACAAGGTGGTATACATAAGAGGATAGCTAGATCGAGAAAACAAATTGATTTGATTTACGTTTTGATTTTTGAAGGTCTTTGAACATTTATGATTTATTGAGTTACAACTATACATCTTTGGAGGGATATAAATTTGATTTAAAAATGATCATAAAATTTTAAATGTGGAAGTATGATTTACGATTGACCAAAATTTGAGGATGATTGATAAATTTTGGTAAAAAGTTTTTGAATTAAATTACGTCATATGATCTATGAATTATAAAGTTATTTAGGTTTCGAGTTTAAGGCCTTGATTATGGATATTTAAATTTTGGTGAAATTTATTTTTATTACTTTTGAGAGTAGTTGTGACTTATTGGAAGCTAGATATACACATTTGAAGGATATAGAATTAAATTCGGAAGTTATCTAAATGTTCCATTTTGTAGTATTAAAATTCGGCTGATAAACTTATTGAATGTTGAGTTTAAGATTTGGAGGAAATAATAATAATAATAATTCAATTTACGATATACAAGGGTTGTTTCGCGATTTACTAGAGATTTAAAATTTTGATTAAAGTTGACAGTCTAAGATAATTGGAAATTTTGGCGGAGTATCTTGGAAATTTTATTGAGAAAATTCGAGGAACTTTAAATTTTAGATTAGATCATATATTGGTAGAGGACCAAGGAGCAAGTAAGGTCACCCTAGTGAGATAGAAGTATTCCACATTAGATTGCCATACTACCTATGATTATGTTATTGCATATACTCAAGTATAGTCAGTCATCGACCGAACCGATGAACATATCTTTGACTTACTCGACCTTCCCTCAAATCTAGATCTTTATTCGTGACCATCTAATTGCTTGAAACTTCGAAATGATTAGAATCATTCCCTTGACCATACCCTTATCTATGAGACTATTTTCTCCCTATAAAACTGTATCTCTAACTTATCTTAACTTGATCTACGAGTTTTCCTAAATTATTTTTATTTCGTGCTTTAACCTTTTATTTTTGTGCATTAATTAGTACCTTATGAAAATCCACTTTCTATTTTGATCATTTGGGGTTCTATCGTGACTTTGATATTTGGAGCACAACACTAGACTTTTTCTTCCAACAAATTTTACATGCAAGACCTAGACGAGCTCACCTTCATGTAGGTATATCATGTCCCACTAAAACACGCCCCTTTTTACTCTATTTTTATGGTACGACTTTCGGGTCATAAAGACTAACTGTAACCTATACCATGGTACCGATATACTTTTGACTATATATTTGGACTCAATCACGAGTCAAATCTTCGGCTCGATTGCGATCTACTAAATCCGTTAAATGCTTAACCTTGTGTTTTTATCTTGACTACGTAACCCTTGTAATTTTATTTTCTTGTATTATCTTGATTTACTTAGACCCATAACACCTTTTACTCTTCATGCAATATTAGCAACACTTACTTTTCTCCCTTCCAATTAAATTGCTTACTCATATTTTACTATAATTTCTCTATTGTTTACGCAACCTTGTTCCTTGTATGATTCCCTTATACGAAATAAAATTTGATCATCTCGGGTTAGTAGAGGTAGATTAGAGAACCCCACATCAAGGATAAATAACACAGTTGGTTAAGATAATTACGACACTACAAGGTGTAGAAGGGTCATAAATGAAAAAATGTGCGATAAATCCAAAAAGATGAAGTGAGAAATGTAATATTGTGTTAATAAACAATCAAAGGTAAATAGACTTCTCAATTTTCAAAATTTGTTTTGAGGAAACTAAATATCGAGTGAAGAATGTCTAAAGCTTTGGTGGTTAAAGAACCAAGTTATATATTAAATTGATGAATGCAAATTATTTATAAAGACAACGTGGACTTGACTTTGATAAGATATGGTGTCATAAAGATAATAGGTTTCAAAGATAACCAATTGTTGAAGAAAGAAAGTGCGTACATTTTTGACGATTTAAGAATACGTTTCTAAAAGTGATTGTGAGTTTGAAGTAAAGACGGGTTATTTTTACCATCATGTGGATTAAAAGATCATTGGATTCCAATTTTCGAGGAAGACCCTAATAAATAAGAGATTGAGAGATTTTATTTATAAAAGATTGCTTTGTGAAGATATGATCAACAAATATTTAAGATGATATTTTAAGGATAAGTACGACTCAAGATATTGAAGGATTATCGAATTTCTACTTTTGAGAGATTATGAACAACGAAATCTAATTGAGGAATATATATATATATATATATATATATATATATATATATATATATATATATATATATATATATATATATATATATATATATATATATGTAGAAATGTGGTAGAAGTGTATTAGAGATTCATTGAATTCAAATATGTTGAACTCACGGCAAAATATCGAATGAGATATACGCATACATTTTGGAATTCAAGTTTGTAAGGTAAATGATCGAAGTAAAGAAGAAAATAAGGTTATGGAATATAAAATTTCGGACAATACAAATTGAAAGAATGAATATGGCAAATCGATAAGGACGATTGGAGATTTTAACGATATTGGAAACACGTAATGAAATGTTCTAATGATCAAAATTATATTGGAAGACTATTACCTATCTGGGGAGCTTGCACGTCCATAGAACAAATGACAGTGAATGAGGGATTATAGTCCTCGAGGGGTTGTCATACGCATAATCATACTATAACTGATTATTTCCTAGTCATCCAACTGATCTATTATCCATTGAAATATCGCTCGCCGTCCGGTCTAAATATTGTGATTGCCTTCTCGTTCAATATGAATCAATTTCGTATCAATAAAACTTCTTCTATTCCCTTAAGCCTACCTTCCCTAATTATTTCTAAATTTCGAGGACGAAATTCTTTTAAGTTGGGTAGGATGTAAACCCCCTAAATTTCTACTATGATTTTTTTATAATTTTGTATTCATTTTGTATTTCGTATCTGCACGTCGCATACGAGTTCTCATTGTTGTATTTGCGTAGCGTGCGGGATTTGCGTTTCGTAAATACTCGACGAGTGCGAATATGTGTCGAGGTATATATGTTAGAAAAATATTTTTATTATAAATTTATTTTAATAGGAAAGTACATGTTCAAATAAAGGTGATAATATTTTTATTTTGTATAAAAAGGTTATTTTATTTGTCGTTTAAAGATAAGTAGTAATTTGAAAATTTTGGTTATATGAAATGTTTCCAAATGTTTGCGAATTATGAAATTTGCTTATTAATATATTTGTTATTATAAAAGCTAGTTCATAATTAATATTTAAGTATTTATTATGATTTTTAAAATTAATTATTACTATATTTTTTTAATTATGAAAATGATATTTGGGATTTTGTTAATTTTAATATTTGATTAAATATGGTAATTTAAATTGGAAAAGATTTTATTGATTTTATTTAAAATATTTTAAATTAAGTATAGAATTTATTTAGATTGGATTTGATTTGGATTGAATTATTTTTAAATCAATTTGAATTAATAGATGATTTACCTAATTGGGATTTAAATCCTCCCAATCCCTATCCAACTGGGAATTTTCACCTCCTATAAAAGGAGATGTACTCCTCCATAAATTTTTTCATCCACAAATTATTCATCGTGTCTGTGCCACCCGTCTCCTACATCCCCACCATACAAATACAATAATTCTGTCACGTCCGACAATCCCGGACGTCCACCCAGTCGTGTCGGACACACCCGACACGATACATCCAACCCGACAATCAAATCCCATTCCTAGCCTAACTCTAGCTCAGCCTCGCCTCCGCCAACACCCCCAACCACCAAGCACCACCACCCCCGCCACCATCGAGATCCCAAATTCCCCCGGCCAGGCCGTACAGTGCCAGCACCTCCTCCTCTCCTCATCGTCCAAACCCACGGCAGCCCCTCCTTCACCGTACCATCCCCGATCTCCCGTCGCCATCATCACGCAACCACCACCGCCATTAACAACCACACCACCACCAAACCCCTCACTGCCGTCGCCGCCAAAACCAGTACACAGAAGAAGAAGAAGTGAAGACACCTCACCTGAGCCGGCGCGCCACCCGCACCGTACAGCCCGAAACTCCTTCGATGCCGCCACTCGTCCGCCACTGCGTCGATCGGGCTCCGTCCCTGTTCCCGAGGCAATTGTCGGCGCCTTCCCCATGCTGCTTCCCGGCGTCCTTGAGACACCGCCGCGCCGTCCGCGAACTCCTCGCTCGGGCCACCATCGTCGCCGTTGGCCGAGCCTTGCCCAGCGCACTGCCCCACGCCGTTCTTTCGTGCCGCCTCCTCCGACTTCTCGTCGCCTCCGATTTCCCGTGCTTCGGTGGAAGCTCCTCCGAAATCCTCTCCGACCCTCCAAGCCGCGCCCCTCTGGCAAGGACCGCCGATCGCGCCGGCCCCTCTATCCTCTCCGACTGCCGAAACCACCACCGCCGCCTCCGCGCCAGGCGCGCCCGGCTCCGTCGCACCCTTCCGCCCTCCGCTCAGAGTGCCGTCGCCGCTCAGCCTCGCCATCGTCGATGTAGAACCCTTTCGCTCCTCCACCGCCAGTCGCCCACCGGCGGTGCGCCGCCGAGCGCCGAGATCCCTCTGGTAAACCTTCCCTCTCGCACTCTCAAACCCCCAATTTCCTCCTCTCTCTTTCTTCCTCTCATGCTTTTAAAATCATTTCGAGAGAGAGAACAGATGGCTTATTACCTAATTATAATAATACTTACCAGTATATATTAATTAGTTTATGTTAGTAAAATTAATTCTTATAATAGTTATCATTATTATTATTATTATTATTATTATTATTATTATTATTAGTACTATTTATATTTTATTAATTGTTATATATAAATACTATTGGTGAAAAAAATAGGTTTGAGAAATAAATAAATTTCAAAGTTAGTTTTAACTCTAAAATATCCTTCTAGCTTATGTGCAGTATCTAAAAATACTATATTTTGACAAAGATATTATTTTCTTTGCCTAAATAATTTAATTATATTTTTTAAATATTTATCTAAAAAATATATTTTAGTATTCTACCTAAAATCATATTTTCCAACTTAGAGTATTTTGCCTAAAAACAATTTTTAATTTTAGTATTTTCCTAAAAACATATTATGATTAATAAAAATCTAGTATACTACACTACAAACTCTCTTTCATTATCATCACCAATCATGACTAAATCGTGCCTTTCTATCTTCTTGTGAATTTCGGACCCTTACGCATCGACTTCGGCTATTGGACAAAACTGAACTTGTCGGATCATCGCACCACACCAGGCGACACACCAGGCAAGATACCTTGCCATTATACTGTTTATATTCAGTTGCATTTTATTACATATCACTTTTCATTTATTTCCAGTTCTTACAGTTCTTAATTTATTGTCTGCTCAGTGATATTAGATGTACTTTGTTATTATCCTTTGATTGCATATGGACTTAAAGTTAAGAGACTACCATTGTAGTGTATTGCATATACCTTGACACAGTTGTACCACGAAGATGTGTGAGATGAGTAGCATTTAGAGGTTCTTGCGTGTGGGCTGATCCCCATGTGCATGCGTTAGGGCGAACTGCTAATAGAGGCGTGTTAGGAGACTTAGCAGTTAGTAGAGGTACATGGTCGTGGATGCGACTTGACAAGTACATTGGGTGGAGAGAACAATACCTGACGTATGGGCTTCGATTGTACTTTCCTTGTAACCCGGAAGCTCCGCTGGAGATACGGGTATGTTGAGCCTCTCATGCGCTGTGGTCATTGGTGCCCAAGTGGGGACCATACCAGATCCCATTTATAGCCAGGGCTCATACGTCGAAAGATTGTTTCTCAAATTGCATGTTCATTTTAGTATGGTTAGGCTACCTTATTTATGTCTTGTCACTTCCTTTGATTGTGGCATATTTATATTCAGTATTTATATGGCATGTTTATTGTATCTTGTTACGTCCCTCTGAGGACCTGGTTATCTCGCCAGGTGTATGTTCTTGTCTTTCGCAGGTGTTCTAGCCGTGGACATGATCATCTCTATTTCTTCGAGGATGATTGCACTTAGATCGTCTTCGCTCCGCTTGCCAAACTCTTTCTTTTATTATGTATTTCTTTTCATAGTTGGTAGTGGATTTGTCTCCGCCCAACGATTGTATACATGACAAATTTAAAGTTGCTTTTATATCATTATTTATCTTTATGGATGAGATTTAGTGCCTTGGTTACTGCATTTTATAGCTTATGTATACATACGATGGTCCATATACTTCGTATGTTTACAGCTGGCATGATTACGTTCCTAGTCCTACGTATTTTGGGACTGGGGCGTTACAACTGGGGAATTTATGTGGACTTATCATCCTTGGCGCACCTTGGTTTTTAGGTACAGATAATAAGTTGAGAGAGAGAGAGAGAGAACCAACATATTTACTCAGAGGTAGTATGGACATGGTAAATATGGGATTGATGGTAGAGCTTTCCTACTCAGAGGTGATATGGATGTGGCAGGAATGACTCTGGAGGGAGATTCGCAAAACTACTCAGAGGTAATGTGGACATAAAAGTTCTGCTGGGGATGTAATCCTTTACTTTTAAATAAAGAATAAGGAGTTTTGTGATGCGTTCATTCTCTTTGTCGTGAATTTGATAATTTTGTGTGGACCTATTATCTTTTGCGCACCTTAGTTTTTAGGTACAGATAATAAGTTTGAGGGAACCGACATGTTTGCTCAGAGTTAATGTGGACGTGGCAAATACGGGGTTCAAATGTCGGAATCTTCCTACTCAGAGGTGTTATGGACGTGGTAGGAGTGACTCTGGGGAGATACGCGGAACTACTCAGAGGTAATATGGACATGGAAGTTCTGCGATCAATGTACGGCAACGCGAGGGGTTGTCTGTACGGGATGTTTACTCAGAGGTAATGTGGACGTGGTAAATATGATGGGTAGCATAGTCTTACGGAGCGTAAGATTTTGCTTTGTAGGGCGTAGAGGAGCAACTCAGAGGTAATGTGGACGTGGTTGTCCTTCTACTGAAGATAGAATGCAATAGAACAACTGGGTTCCGAAAGCATAGGATTTTTGTGAAAGGGAGGTGTATGTGAGCTCTGATGATCAGGTCCACTGACTCCCTTGCTAGGTAGAGGTGGAAGTATACATCTGAAAGATGTCAAGAGTAGTACTTCTTTAGGAACTTACCGTTGATGGGCATCATGAACAAGTCTCCGTTAGACCGGGAGAGGCGGTAAGCACCGCTTGAGTATACCGTCTCTATGATGAAAGGTCCCTCCCATTTGGGCTCGAACTTTCCTGATGTTTTGTGAGTCAACACCATCGGCCTCCTGACTGCCAGTACCAGGTCGCCTACTTGGAAAGTCCTCTGCTTAACCTTCTTGTTGAAAGCCTGTAATATACGAGCTTAATAGAGTTCGATGCTCTGTTGAGCTAGGAGACATTTTTCGTCTAGTGCCTCCAATTCTCGCAGACGGCGATGTTGATTGTCTTCTTCTGTGAGTTGATTTGTGATTGCTACACGGAGTGAGGGTATCTGGATCTCGAGAGGTAGTACCGCTTCGCTCTCGTAGACCAAGGAGAATGGTGTGTTGCCCGTCGGGGTCCGTACCGTTGTGCGGTAGGCCTAAAGGCATTCGCCGAGCTTTTCGTCCCAGTCGCGTTTGTTATATGATACGACCTTTTTGAGTAGCCTGACGATAGTCTTGTTAAATGCCTCGGTCAACCCGCTTGCTGCCGGATTGTAGGCGGTCGATGCCACGTTCTGAATGCGATTCTTGTCACATAATCTGCTGAAAATATGGCTGATGAACTGTGGACCGTTGTCACGGATAATCCTACGGGATACCCCAAAATGGTAGATAACATGATTCTTGATGAAGCTGATCACCCTAGAGCTTTTCACTTCCGCCAGTGGAACTGCTTCTACCCATTTGGAGAAGTAGTCAGTGATAGCTAGGATGAAGCGGTATCCCCTCGATGAAGGAGGGGTGATAGGTCCCACAATATCCATGCCCCAAGCTTCAAAGGGCCAGGAGGCGACCGTAGGATGTAGTAGTTTCGACGGTGTATGGATGAAGTCGGCATGAAGCTGACAAGCATGGCACTTCTTAGCATAGTCGACAGCGTCGGCTACCATGGTCGTCCAGTAGTAACCCATGCGTCGCAGTCGATCCTGCAACTTATGCCCAGGTTGATGAGCCCCGCAAGTTCCATCATGAGCTTCTCGAAGGGCTTCGGCTGCTTCTTAGTTGGACAGGCATCGAAGGAGAAGTCCATCGTAGGAACATCGGTACAGCATTTTAGTAGTTATATCGTAATAGAATCGAAGGGAACGCCTCATGACTGAGACGGCTTCTTTCGGGTCTTCTGGAAGAATTTCGTAGATAGTGAAGTCGATGAACGGGAACCTCCAGTCTCGGACATTAATACCAGCACTTGTTGATATGGCATGGGCCATTTGTGAGCATAGGTTGTTTTTAGGACATACCAAGTCTCGACCAACTACCGTAACGTAGTGCTGAGTCCCGAGGGGTGCTGCCAACGAGGCTGCGAGGCCAGCCAGAGGGTCAGCCTCCAAGTTTTGTAACCGAGGTACGTGTTCTATGAAGAACTGGGTGAAGGTTGAAATAATGTTCAGTGCAACTTCATGGTAAGGAACCGGATCTTCATGGCGAACTTCGTATTACCCTTTGATCTGGTTAACGATGAGTTTTGAGTCACCGTAGGCTTCTAGATGATCCACCCCCAGCTGTTGCGCCAGCTGGAGTCCTATAATGAGAGTGTTGTACTCGACAACATTGTTGGAGCACGTCTTCGAAAGGGAGTAAGTACGCTGGATGACCAGCTGATCGAGGGAGACTAAGACTACCCCCACTCCTGTGATGATTTGGCCTTTGGGGCCTGTTCTTGAAGCGCCATCGAAAAACATCTGCCAGACGGAGCTTTCTTCGATGACGTTTGATTCTTGGACCTCATCCGGGATGTCTTCATAGAGTCTGGAGTACTCTAGGATGGGGTGTGCAGCTAAAAAATCGGCCAGAGCTTGACCCTTGATAGCTTTTTATGGGACGAACACCATGTTGTACGGCATCAACAGGATTACCCATGTAGCTAGCCGGGAGTTCAATGTTCCTGGCTTTGTCATGAGAACCCTCAGTGGATTGACTCAGGAGATAACATGAATTGTCTGGCCCGAGATATAATGGCGAGTCTTCTGGATGGCGAACACCAAAGCCAGACACTCCTTTTCTATGGGGTTGTACCGGTGTTCGGCCCCGATCAGTGTTATACTGAGGTAGTAGATAGCTTGCCCATAGCCTGCGTCGCTGTTCTGAGTCAGCAGAGCGCCGAAGGAATGATCCATGGCACGGACGTAGAGGAGAAATAGTTTGCCTGCGACGGGTGCCACCAGGACTGGCGGGCTTGTCAAGTAAGCCTTGATACCATCGACAGCTTTCTGGCACTCTTCTGTCCAGACGTAGAAGACTCCCTTCTTCATGAGTTGGGTAAAGGGTTAACATTTTTCGAAAAGGTTTGCTATAAACCTTCGGATGTATGCCAGACGCCCCTGCAGGCCTCGAAGTTCTCGGAGGTTCTTCGGAGGGTCCATATCAAGGATGGCTTTTGTCACGCCCCAGAACCAGAATACTGGAGAGCGGGGGGAGTGACTCAGCCAGCTACGTATTACGGGTAGATGAATACCGTATAATACGATCAATGCTGTCTAACCAGACGAGGGGGTGCATACTACATAAAAGTCTTACTATGGTCATTATACATCTATTGTCTCAATCATTCAAATAAGAAACAGAAATATAGAACATGTAAGGTAAAGCAGTATGGCGTCCCAAATGCTCAGTCAAAATGTTCTTGAGATCTGGCTTTACAAAACATAGCCAGATGATATATCAAGCGTACACAATTGTTATCAGCTGCAGTCTGACTTAATTACAATTATGCAAAAGTAAGTACAAGACAATCCAACTAACATGTCGGTGCCAAACGGCAAGGTATAAAGTAGATAACAAAACGAGTGGTGAAGTTAAGGAACCCACTCGAGGCCTCCTGCGATCATTCCTCTAGTATTGACCATCTTGGAGGTAGAAGTACGCTGAGTCCTCGGGAACTGGCTCTAAATTTGTTCATGCAAAACCAGAGAGGTTAGACCTCTAATAGCAAGTACCACAAGGGAGCACGACATGAGAACTAAAACCAGTAAGTAAGAGAATATACTAATAAAGCTCTGCTTGCTACTAGGATTCACATCACATCAAGACACTTCGAACCAACCTCCCAACCAAACAAGGACAGAAGTTGGCCCGTCATGTCCTAACATTCTGATCATCCCAGTTAGGTAACAGAGTACAGTGCACAAACAAATCATCTTGAACGGCCAATCAACTCCTACGGCTTGCTATTATGAGTCCCAAGTTATCCTGGAATAATGCAATTAGGGATTCCTCAGTTCTTACTATGTGCAAGCAAGGCTAGTCTATCCAGTCGATCAATTGGCCCATGCATGAATTAGACGAGTCCTAGCAGGACGCCCGTCAATATACAATATACAATAATAATAAAAGCAGATACTGTTCCCTGCCTGTGTGGCAGATTTACAGTATCTGTGGGAACCAGCCGGCCCGTCGGGTACTACTCGTCCCAAGGGGGCTGCCATGTAAGAATTCGGGATTCCATTCTCTCCATGCAATCTTTATTTTATTTAACTTAATAGTCTCTACGTTGAGTGAAATCCCATGCCGTGGATCATGGTCATTCAAATGAGTACTTTCGTACGGGGTACGATATGCACAACTCTACAACGATACCAGTGCGGTTAGGTTGCAGGTCTTACATAGCGTAATGCAACAATCAAATCTATCCACGGTAATCATACCTTGACCATAAAGTACACATGCTTCTTTTGTAGAAAAATAACTAAATAAATAAATAAATAAATAGGTTGAAGCCTGCATGTGCATGTATGTCAATTTTTGGGATCAGCCAGTCGATTACAATAGTTCATAACATGAACGTGTCTCATTCATTTCATTCAATAAGACGACTAGTCAGTCTCTTAGTTCCAATTAGGAACGCATGATCAATTTAGTCAAGATAACCATTATTATCAATGGTGACAAGGCATGAAAGTCAATTAGCATTAAACGGGGTCGAGTCTACAACTCTCAGGGTTTAATTCTAGTCAATCCGGGTATCTATAACTCAATTTATGACACATGGTACATCCCACGTAACAATCTATATTTAACAGAAATATCAATATATCATGATTATATCAAGTTTATGCAAAAAGGCGTAAGGATATAAAATGGACGTTAAACATCTAATAAGATATCAATATACAGGGCTATAAAAGATCCAGGGTAAGCAGGCTACTCTCATGTCAGCCTACGCTTATGCCAGCGTACGCTCAGGTCAAGCTACGCTCAAGCCAGCGTACGCCCAGGTCAAGCTACGCTCAAGCCAAGCTAGCGTATGGGAGTCATATGCTTCCAAAAGGCAGCGTATGAACTCCATACGACTCCTTACTATCCAAGTGAGCGTATGCAAGTCATACGCTCCCCAAAGGCAGCGTATGGACTCCATACGACTCCTGACCATTCAAGTCAGCGTATGCAAGTCATACGCTCCCAAAAGGTAGCGTATGAACTCCATATGACTCCTGACCATCCAAGTCAGCGTATGCAAGTCATACGCTCCCAAAAGGTAGCGTATGAACTCCATACGACACACGCTTCCAAAAGGCAGCGTATGCAAGACACACGCTTCCTAAAAAGGCAGCGTATGGACTCCATGCTGCGCTAAAGAGCGCGCACAGCTCAGTGACGCAGCTAAAAAGCTAGCATACACTGCTCACTGTCTTCTCCAAATAGCAAGAACTCCATGGTTGCACCCCAAAGCTTCAAAAGTTCATAACTTGGTCAAAATAAGTCCGAATCCAACTTTTCAAAGGTCAAAATTGGGTAGGATGAACTGCTCTACGACATGGAACCATCAAATCTTGAGAACAAAGGAGTTTGCTAGATCAAAACCCATAGACAACCGAAAATATAATAACTTAGATCTACAAGAAATGAACCAATGAAATCAAAAATACTAAGCACTAAACTCTCTTAGAATCATGAGAGGAAGAATATTGAACCATAAAATATGGTCCTCATGTAGAGCAAGATGTACTTGCCTAGTTGGTAGGTGGAGAGAGTAATGAAAGGAAGAAGAAGAAGTAATGATGAGAAGTAAAGTAATGAGGAGAGAGAAGGGAGAGGGTGGCTTTAAATAAAGGTGGTGGTAGGTGGGAGTTGATGGGCCGGGTCCAATGGGTCCAATAGGTCTAATGGGTCGGGTTGCACGGGTCCAACAAGGCTAACCCGAAAGTAAAACTAAAGCAGGAATTAAAATACAGGTAATAAAATTACAGGAAGAAATACAGAAATAAAATTCCAGAAATTAATTAGCATGAAAATTAAAGAGCAGCTAATTAATTAACATAAAAATTTAAAGAGCAGATAATAGAATTGCAGAAAAATAAAGTGCAGAAAATAAAATGCAGATAATTAATTAACATGAAGTTATAGGAATTTAAATACAGGATACTACATGATAAATACTAAATAAATACATTCAGGCAATATACGTATTAGAATACGCATTCCGGGAACGGGGAGTGACATCTCTACCCTCCTTAAAAAAATTTTGTCCTCGGAATTTGAAATCCAAACAGGATAGAAACATCGGGACTAAACTAATCTAAGTACAAGCAATTCAATAAAGCAATCATTTTACAATGTCCATAGCAAGTAACATATATGTAAATCCATCAATCTACGATATCAAGCAATTCTACCCATAAGGGGATAAGCATGAGGAATCAAGACAATCAAGGTACACAGAAAAAGATATATCTTATGAGTCAAACAGGTGTGGATACCGTGATCGGATATCATCCTCACGTTCCCACGTTGACTCTCCCAAGGAGTGATGACCCCAAGCAACACGGACAAGACTAATTGTTCGGTTCTTGAGTATCTTCTCTCTTCGGTCCAAAATGGACACAGGCTGTTCCTCGTAAGACAGGTTGGTACCAACAACCAGCTCCGAATGATCGAGGACATGACTTGGTCTGATACATACCTACATAATTGAGATACATGAAACACGTCATGCACCTCTCGTAACGAAGGTGGGAGTGATAAACGATAAGCAACATCGCCTATCTGATCAAGGATAACAAATGGACCCACGTACCGTAGACTCAGTTTCCTGCGAATGCCAAATCTAATGACCCCACGGGTAGGTGAGATCCGCAAGAACACGTGGTCTCCAACAGAAACTCTAACGGCCTACGATGTTGGTCCGCCCAATGATGATGCCGATCCTGCACAACACGAAGTCGCTCTCTAATTCCCTTAACCGCTTCAAACCGTCTGGATAATCATTTCTGGGCCTAGCATCTTCCTTTCTCCGATATCATCCCATGCTAGTGGCGATCTACACTTCTTACCATATAGTGCTTCAAATGGCGCCATCTGAATACTGGCTTGATAACTATTGTTGTATGAGAACTCGACCAAGTGCAGGTGACTCTCCCAAGACCCTCCAAAATCTAGAGTGCAAGCTCGCAACATGTCTTCTAAAGTCTGAATCGTCCTTTCTGATTGCCCGTCCGTCTGCGGATGGTAAGCCGTGCTAAATCTTAACTTGGTACCCAGACTATGATGCAAGCTCTTCCAGAAATGTGATATAAAACGGGTATCCCGATCCGACACAATACTGACAGGAACTCCATGCTGCCTGACTATCTGTTGCATATATAACTCTGCCAACTTTTCTGTAGATTGTCCTACTCTGAAAGGAAGAAAATACGCCACCTTCGTAAGCCGATCTACTATCACCCAAATGGCATCCTTACCACTTAGCGATCTCGGTAAACCGGTCACAAAGTCTATCGTGATATGCTCCCACTTCCATTCCGGGATAGGAAGCGGTTGTAATAATCCAGCTGGCCTCTGCTGTTCTGCCTTCACTTGCTGACATACCAAGCAACGGGAAACAAACCTAGCTATCTCCCTCTTCATCCCGTTCCACCAGAAGTGCTGCTTGATATCTTGGTACATCTTGGTCCCTCCAGGATGTATAGAATACTGGAAACTGTGAGCTTCTGCCATAACTTCCTGTCTGATATCTCCACTAGGTACACATAGACATGATCCAAACCTAAGCGTACCATCTTCATGAATTCTCATTTCCTTTCTGAGTCCTGACTCACATTCTGCCCTAAGCTTCTGAATCCTTGGGTCTTGTGCCTGAGCTGCCTTGATCCTGCCTACCAAGTCGGATTGAACTTGTAGACTAGCCAGAACTCCTACATCACTAGGAAGTATAACTTCTATGCCATCTCCTGAAGGTCTTTTAAGATATGTCTCTGCGTTGTCAACATAAATGCGCCGCCTCTCCTGCTGAGAGCGTCTGCCACTACATTAGCCTTACCTGGATGATACTGAAGCTCCACGTCATAATCCTTGATCAACTCTAGCCATCTTCTCTGCCTCATGTTCAGTTCCTTCTGAGTAAAGATGTACTTCAGACTTTTGTGGTCTGTGTACATTTCCACTCGGTCACCATATAAGTAATGTCTCCAAAGCTTCAAAGCAAACACTACTGCTGCTAACTCCAAATCATGAGTTGGGTAATTCTTCTCGTGGTCCCGAAGCTGCCTAGATGCATATGCTATCACCTTCCCATGTTGCATAAGGACACATCCAAGTCCTTTACCTGACGCATCACAGTATACTGTAAAACCTCCGGGTCCAACTGGCAATATAAGAATAGGTGCTGATATCAACTTCTGCTTCAGATTCTCGAATGATGGCTGGCATTCTGCCGACCAAACGAATGACACATCCTTCCGTGTCAAGCGGGTCATGGGTGCTGAAAGTCTTGCAAAGTCTGACACAAACCTTCTATAATATCCTGCCAATCCCAAGAAACTCCGTACGTCAGCTACGGTCTTGGGTACTGGCCAACTCTCTACTGCTTCTACCTTCTTGGGATCCACTGCTACTCCAGCCCCTGATACAATATGACCCAAAAAATGAAATGTGATCCGTCCAGAATTCACACTTGCTGAGCTTGGCATACAACTGGTTCTCTCTTAGAACCTGCAACACTTTCCTGAGGTGGTCTTCATGCTCCTTTTCACTAGCAGAGTATACTAGAATATCGTCAAGAAACACAATGACAAACTGGTCTAAGTATGGCATAAAAATGTGATTCATCAAATCCATGAATATTGCTGGAGCATTGGTCAAACCAAACGGCATTACTAAGAACTCATAATGCCCATACTTCGACCTAAATGCTGTCTTGGGAATATCCTCCTTCCGAACCCTCACCTGATGATACCCTGAACGAAGATCTATCTTGGAGAAAACTCTAGCCTTGCTCAACTGATCAAATAAGTCGTCGATCCTGGGTAATGGGTACTTGTTCTTCACTGTTGCCGCGTTAAGCTTCCTGTAGTCAATGCATAATCTGGATGATCCATCCTTCTTCCCCACAAGTACCACTGGTACTGCCCATGGCGATATGCTAGCTTGGATAAACTTCTTCTCCTTCAATTCCTCTATGTGCTGATACACCTTGGCCTGCTCTGAATCCTCCATTCTGTAACCCGATCTGATATCGGTTTAGTCCCAGGTGCTAATTCTATACTGAACTCAATATCTCTAACCGGTGGTAGACCTGGAAGTTCTTCAGGAAATACGTCTAGAAATTCTTCAACTACCTTCGGAATCTGAACTTCTTCTATTGCTGTTACTACTCCCTGCTCTTGCTGAGTTGCCTCTGATCTGACCAAGGTGAACCTCTCCATGCCTGGAATATCAAAAGATACACTTCCACTACGATAATCTATTGTCGCATGACTATCTTTCAGCCAGTCCATGCCTAAGATAACGTCGAAATTTCTAACAGGAAATTCTATCAACTGGGCAGGTAAGGAATGCCCGCAAACTACAACACTATACGCTAGAATAACTCTACTAACTCCTACGGGCCCATTACCAGTGAGTATATTCAGCCTCCCTGGCAATGCCTTGAACTCCACTCCTAGTCGTGTCGCAAATTGTGTAGATATAAATGAGTAGGATGCTCCCGAATCAAACAATGCTACTGCGGGATATGAGGCGACGAGAATGTTACCTGCCACAACATCTCCCAATGCCAACACCTCTTCCAAGGACAGTGTGAATGCCTGCCCTCGACCTCCTTGCTGGTTCCCATGCTGTGGCCTAGCCTGGTGCTGCTGCTGGCCCCTGCCTTGATGATGCTGGGGTGGTCTATGCTGGTGTTGCTGTATCGGCGGCCCCTGCTGCCGAAACATCTGAGCCTGTGATACTAACGGACGCTGCACCAACGGCCTTACTTGCCAATGCTGATCCTCGATACTGCCCTGCCCCTGGTGCTGGCAGAACAGAAAACTGCTGCCCTGGTCCTCCTGACCTCGAATTCATGGGACATATGGTAACCCGATGATCTGGATTTCCACATATCAGACACAGTCCATTCAATGTCCGACACACATCTCTAGTGTGCCCCATCTTCCCACAATAAGTGCAGCCCGCCGGGGGTTGCTGGTTTTTCCTCTGTTGCTGTTGCTGCTGCCTGGGTGGTGGTGCTGGCCCTCGCATCGCCACATCGTGGATACGAATGCCAGGGGATGGTGCTGTTGTTCGGGGCGCTGCTTCCCCTCCTCCTTCAATCTGACTGTGGGATCTCTTCTGACCCCCAGTCCTTGCCGCAAGCCTCTGAATGGTGATCTCATGCCTTCGAGTCGCCGTCAATATCTCATCGAAAGTCTGGTAATTGTGCCCCTCTATCAATTGCAAGAGCTCAAGATGAAACCCTTGCTGGAACCTCATCGCCCTCTGGCGTTCCGTTGCTACCATCTCTGGGGCAAACCTACTCAATCTGCAGAACTCCGCTGCATAAGCATCTACCGTCTTGCCAGCCTGCCTGAGGCTGATAAACTTCTGTTGTAGCTCAAACTGTGCCACAACTCCATAGTACTTCGTCTTGAACCTTGCAGTAAAATCATCCCAAGCAACAGGACGTCTGATGCCTACTTCCTCTGATTCCCACCAATCACGTGCGAGATCCTGAAGTAACAACTTCACTAGATCCACACGTTCTTCTGCCGGTACCTTAGCGGCTGTCAGAATAGCCTCAATATCCTTAAGCCATGCATCTGCTGAGATGGCATCCTCCGTGCCCTCGAAACGACGGGGGTTGTACTTGCAAAACTGGGCTGACGCTCCTGAATCAGTCCTCACTCCTCTTTCCAAAGCCGTCTGTAATCCTTGGTTGAACAACACATTCTGCTCTTGTAACTGAGCGTGCATGCGCTGCTGGGCCAACATCTGATGTTGCTGAGCAGCTATCATTCCTCTCATGATCTCCAGAAGGGCTGGTGTGTCCACTTCCACAGGAGTAGGTGGAAACTGTTGGTGGTGGTGGAACATCCGGATACTGCAATCCAGCTGCTGCTTCTACTATCACTTCTTCCTGGGTAGCCTCCTGAGGTGAGACTGGCCCTTGTTGCTGACCAACAGGGTCAGGTTATCCATGTTGTTGTCCATATTGTTGCTGTCCAGCTCTGACAGGTGCGGACGAGGTGCCCCTAAGAAAATGGACAAGAGAACAATCAAACGACCGGACATGAAGGATCAATGAAGTCAAAGGATACTGGAATGTCAAGCTAGAGTTGAGAGTAACGAATCATGAGATCAAGGGGAAACATGTGTGATTGAGACATCCTATTAAACAAAACACCCCACAAGTCTGAAATCAGACCTGCATGGGCCACCACTAAAACCTTGTCACGCCCCAGAACCAGAATACTGGAGAGCGGGGGAGTGACTCAGCCAGCTACGTATTACGGGTAGATGAATACCGTATAATACGATCAATGCTGTCTAACTAGACGAGGGGGTGCATACTACATAAAAGTCTTACTATAGTCATTACACATCTATTGTCTCAATTATTCAAACAAGAAACAGAAATATAGAACATGTAAGGTAAAGCAGTAAGGCGTCCCAAACGCTCAGTCAAAATGTTCTTGAGATCTGGCTTTACAAAACATAGCCAGATGATATAGCAAGCGTACACAATTGTTATCAGCTGCAGTCTGACTTAATTACAATTATGCAAAAGTAAGTACAAGACAATCCGACTAACATGTCGGTGCCAAACGGCAAGGTATAAAGTAGATAACAAAACGAGTGGTGAAGTTAAGGAACCCACTCGAGGCCTCCTGCGATCATTCCTCTAGTATTGACCATCTTGGAGGTAGAAGTACGCTGAGTCCTCGGGAACTGGCTCTAAATCTGGCCATGCAAAACCAGAGAGGTTAGACCTCTAATAGCAAGTACCACAAGGGAGCACGACATGAGAACTAAAACCAGTAAGTAAGAGAATATACTAATAAAGCTCTACTTGCTACTAGGATTCACATCACATCAAGACCTTCGAACCAACCTCCCAACCAAACAAGGACAGAAGTTGGCCCGTCATGTCCTGACATTCTGATCATCCCAGTTAGGTAACAGAGTACAGTGCACAAACAAATCATCTTGAACGGCCAATCAACTCCTACGGCTTGCTATTATGAGTCCCAAGTTATCCTGGAATAATGCAATTAGGGATTCCTCAGTTCTTACTATGTGCAAGCAAGGCTAGTCTATCCAGTCGATCAATTGGCCCATGCATGAATTAGACGAGTCCTAGCAGGACGCCCGTCAATATACAATATACAATAATAATAAAAGCAGATACTGTTCCCTGCCCGTGTGGCAGA
This sequence comes from Iris pallida, assembly GCA_029216955.1. NCBI lineage: Eukaryota > Viridiplantae > Streptophyta > Magnoliopsida > Asparagales > Iridaceae > Iris > Iris pallida. The sequence goes on from JANAVB010035017.1 coordinate 14,870,074, forward strand.
TTTACAGTATCTGTGGGAACCAGCCGGCCCGTCGGGTACTACTCGTCCCAAGGGGGCTGCCATGTAAGAATTCGGAATTCCATTCTCTCCATGTAATCTTTATTTTATTTAACTTAATAGTCTCTACGTTGAGTGAAATCCCATGCCGTGGATTATGGTCATTCAAATGAGTACTTTCGTACGGGGTACGATATACACAACTCTACAACGATACCAGTGCGGTTAGGTTGCAGGTCTTACATAGCGTAATGCAACAATCAAATCTATCCACGGTAATCATGCCTTGACCATAAAGTACACATGCTTCTTTTGTAGAAAAATAACTAAATAAATAAATAAATAAATAGGTTGAAGCCTGCATGTGCATGTATGTCAATTTTCGGGATCAGCCAGTCGATTACAATAGTTCATAACATGAACGTGTCTCATTCATTTCATTCAATAAGACGACTAGCCAGTCTCTTAGTTCCAATTAGGAACGCATGATCAATTTAGTCAAGATAACCATTATTATCAATGGTGACAAGGCATGAAAGTCAATTAGCATTAAACGGGGTCGAGTCTACAACTCTCAGGGTTTAATTCTAGTCAATCCGGGTATCTATAACTCAATTCATGACACATGGTACATCCCACGTAACAATCTATATTTAACAGAAATATCAATATATCATGATTATATCAAGTTTATGCAAAAAGGCGTAAGGATATAAAATGGACGTTAAACATCTAATAAGATATCAATATACAGGGCTATAAAAGATCCAGGGTAAGCAGGCTACTCTCATGTCAGCCTACGCTTATGCCAGCGTACGCTCAGGTCAAGCTACGCTCAAGCCAGCGTACGCCCAGGTCAAGCTACGCTCAAGCCAAGCTAGCGTATGGGAGTCATACGCTTCCAAAAGGCAGCGTATGAACTCCATACGACTCCTTACTATCCAAGTGAGCGTATGCAAGTCATACGCTCCCCAAAGGCAGCGTATGGACTCCATACGACTCCTGACCATTCAAGTCAGCGTATGCAAGTCATACGCTCCCAAAAGGTAGCGTATGAACTCCATACGATTCCTGACCATCCAAGTCAGCATATGCATGTCATACGCTCCCAAAAGGTAGCGTATGAACTCCATACGACACACGCTTCCAAAAGGCAGCGTATGCAAAACACGCTTCCTAAAAGGCAGCGTATGGCTCCATGCTGTGCTAAAGAGCGCGCACAGCTCATGATGTAGCTAAAAAGCTAGCATACACTGCTCACTGTCTTCTCCAAACAGCAAGAACTCCATGGTTGCACCCCAAAGCTTCAAAAGTTCATAACTTGGTCAAAATAAGTCCGAATCCAACTTTTCAAAGGTCAAAATTGGGTAGGATGAACTGCTCTACGACATGGAACCATCAAATCTTGAGAACAAAGGAGTTTGCTAGATCAAAACCCATAGACAACCGAAAATACAATAACTTAGATCTACAAAAATGAACCAATGAAATCAAAAATACTAAGAACTAAACTCTCTTAGAATCATGAGAGGAAGAATATTGAACCATAAATATGGTCCTCATGTAGAGCAAGATGTACTTGCCTAGTTGGTAGGTGGAGAGTAATGAAAGAAAGAAGAAGAAGTAATGGTGAGAAGTAAAGTAAATGAGGAGAGAAGGGAGAGGGTGGCTTTAAATAAAAGGTGGTGGTAGGTGGGAGTTGATGGGCCGGGTCCAATGGGTCCAATGGGTCTAATGGGTCGGGTTGCACGGGTCCAACAAGGCTAACCCGAAAGTAAAACTAAAGCAGGAATTAAAATGCAGGTAATAAAATTACAGGAAGAAATACAGAAATAAAATTGCAGAAATTAATTAGCATGAAAATTAAAGAGCAGCTAATTAATTAACATGAAAATTTAAAGAGCAGATAATAGAATTGCAGAAAAATAAAGTGCAGAAAATAAATGCAGATAATTAATTAACATGAAGTTATAGGAATTTAAATACAGGATACTACATGATAAATACTAAATAAATACATTCAGGCAATATACGTATTAGAATACGCATTCCGGGAACGGGAAGTGACAGCTTTGGTCTTCTCGGGATCGACATGAATGCCTTTTGTCGTGATAATAAAGCCTAAGATATTTCTGTTAGAAACCCCAAGGAAGGATTTAGCGGGGTTCATCTTGAGTTGGTGCGCTCGCATGAGATCGAAGACTGTCTTTAGGTCTTGTAGGTGATCACCTTTGTGACGACTCTTGACAGCGATATCATCAACATAGCATTTGACTATTTGCGAAGATGTTGACGAAAGATGGTACTCATAGCTCGTTGGTATGTAGCACCAGCGTTCTTCAGGCCAAAGGGCATCACTGTGTAGCAGAAAACCCCTTTCGGTGTCCTGAATGACGTATGTTTTGCGTCATCGGGAAACATCTTGATCTGGTTGTAGCCCGAATACCCGTCCATAAAAGACATGCGTTCGAAGCCACATGTATTGTCGATCATCACATCAGTGATCGAAAGTAGGAATTCGTCTTTCGGGCAAGCAGCATTGAGATCTCTGAAGTCGATGCAGACCCGTATCTTTCTATTCTTTTTGGTGACAGGGACGATGTTGGCCACCCAATCCGGTGTTGTTCTTCACGGATAAACCTGCTGGTCAGAAGTTTGTCCACTTCTTGATCGATAGCGTTCATGATGTCAGGGCAAAAATGTCGCTGTTGTTGCTTTATAGGCTTGGCATCAGGTGAGATGTTAAGCCTATACATCGCGATCTGAGGATCAAGTCCCGACTTGTCTTTATAGCTCTAGGCGAAGACGTCGATATAATCTTTAGCCAGTTGGATTAAAAATTCCCGATCTGGTCCCTTTAAACTCTTGCTGACGAAGATGGGTTTGGAAGAAGATCCATCCCCAAGCTCGATCTGCTCGACTTCGTCTTCGGTAGGGGGTTCGCGTATTCAAAATGAGACTCCCACTGCGCTTCTAGGCGTTGAGCCCAAGGTTCTTTCTCGAAGAATTCTGGCATTTGGTCTTCGTCTTCATCTTCTTGAGATTGTGCAGATGCCATGTTGACTGATAGCACCTTCTTGAAGACTGAGCCAATACTGGTATCGAAATCCCAGGTTAATGCTTCAGACGAATGAGAATATTCTATTTCTTCCGCCTCCGAACTCTCTGGAGTTGACGGTGGCATTACATAGCCTACCCCCCGTCGAGTTCGATGATAGTAATCCTGCGGCTTTCCTTTAGGTGTTGGGAGCCGGAGAGGAAGACACCGGCCCTTGCCATTGTTCAGGGCCTTTGTTGCTTTTCAGATCGTAACCCATCTTTTGGATGAGGTACTTGCCTTATCCGTGTACCGATAGACTTGTATTCTGTCGGTATCTGGTTCTTGTTCGAGTGGCGGGAGGTCATGATGACGCTCGACTCTACCGAAGATGATGGATTCTTCGTCTCGATTCTGCGGTAGGACTATAAAACAGACCCCTTGGGACAGGACTACTCGATTTACATGATTGACGGTCGTTATTTGTGTTTGCAACGACCGTAGAGCATTATCTAATGTATACATGGCATTCCAATGTGAAAGACTAGAATAATTAAAAGACACTCTATTATTGATGAAACACGAGATTTTATCCCGCGGGATTACATTGTCCAGAGAGGGTGCATCTATATCAGCAGATATATACTCCCCTAGCTCTTCATCTGTGAGTACTGGGGTTGGTTCGGGAGAGTCCACCGCAGCTTTGACCTTGGGGTCCGAGAGGGCTATGTGGGCCTTCTCCGGCAGCTTGGATGAGACGGATGATTGCGGAGGCTTGCCTTTAAGACGCACCTTCAGAGGTGCCTCAACTGCGCCTTCAGTGATTGGTGCCTTCCCCTATAGTTTTGCCACAAGGGGAGCCAATGTTTGAGGCAGCTTTCCCTTGAGCCGTATCTTCAAGGGAGCTTCAGTAGGTGTTCTACCTAGAGAAGTTGGTACTTTTCTAGGTAGCTTGATGGTTATGGGAGGCAGCGTCTGAGGCGGCTTCCCTTTGAGTCAAATTTTCAAAGGAGCATCGGGAATTATCCCAGGCTCGATGTCCGGCTCTGCTGCTATTTCTGCTTCATCGTCAGCATCATTGGCTTCCCCTTCGTCGGGCGACTTGTACAGGGTCGAATCAGTGAAGTAGGCTTCGACCCCCTTGAAAGGGTCAATGTCCGCGAACTCTGTCCGGATGATGTCGTTGGTGGATACATACTTCATACATTGGTGGAGCGTAGATGGCACCACCATGTACTCATGCAGCCACGAACGACCCAATAGGAGGTTGTAGTTGACGTCAGCGTCCACGACATAGCAAGTCACCTCGGTTCAGAGGTTACCGATATGACATTTCAGCCGTATTTTTTCCAGCGGTTCACTTTTGCTAGCATTGAAGCCGCTGATTACGGTGTTGAAAGATGCCAGACGGTACATTAGGATCCCCAGTGTTGAGAGTAGCATCTTCGAGATGATACTGAGGAAAGATCCTGGATCGATCTGAATACGCTTCACCTTGACGGAACAGACATACCCTGTATAATACAGTGGCCTGTTGTGTCGGTTGTGCTTGAGCAGCATGTCTTGTTGGGTGAAAGTTATGTTGGGGATAACTTCATCCGTACAATGGCAGTGCGCACATGTGGTCGGAGTATCCTCAGGCTGCTTGACCTGACTGATGAAGGATTCAGCATCCTTCAGGGCTTGACAGAGAGCTTCGCGAGTGTCCTTGGAAAGGCAAAAAGCTCAAACTGAGATAAATGGGTAGGAGTACTGGCAAGTTGTGCCAGTATGTCGAAGTTGTGGGGCTTGGCTAGCCCCGAAGCATTCTTCTTTCGCAAAGGTTTGTCGAAACGGGCCTCTACATGCTTCTATTTATTGGCTACTGGAGGTTTGGATGGACCTCCTTCTTCGGTAGCAGGGGCAGTGCAGGGAGGCACCACCTGAACGGCAGCTTCGTCGGGTTGGACGTTCAGCTGCGAACGGGTTTGTACAGGAAGAGCCTCTTCTACGGAGGAAGAGACCATACGGCAAGACTTGATCTTCCTGTCCTTGGTTTTGGAGGCAGAGCTTACCTCCAGTTGAGTAACCTCGGAGACGAGATCGGGGTGAACCCATAAGATCTCTCTCCGTGATGTGGTGAGTGGGATGAGTCCACTCACGTTGTCACGAGTATGTGGTAGATTGACCACCTCCATTGTCGCCTTTGGAATGGGGACGACGCCATCTTGTGTTGTGGTTGGCGGCAAGGTGCCAAATTGGAGCGACACCAGGTTGGCCGAGACCGTTTTCTCCTCGTAGTCGATAGAGATGACACCCGTATTGATCATGTGCTGGATGTAGTTCTTAAGGACGTAGCAGTCCTTAGTTGGATGTTCGATAAACCGATGGTAGTGACAGTACCTCGGATTGTCCACTTTCCCAACCTCGTCAGGACGCTTCGGGTCCGGCAACTTGATCTTGTCACCCTGCTTCAATATCTCGAAGAGTTGCAGGATGTCTTCATCATTGAAAGAATAAACCTCCTTTGGCCTTGGTGCAAGTGGAGGCTTCTGAGTGGGTGCTGATGCACCTTTGGAGGCATTGACAGTCAATACCTGCTTCTCCTTCGTCTCTCGTCCAGGGTTGTTGGCTGCAGGCCATTTTCTCTTATCCTCAAAGGCAGGAAAACTGACTCCCAGAAGACGAGCATTGGACGCCTTCTTTTCTGCTGCTTCGGCCTCGATGATCAAGGAACTCCAGTCGGAAGGAGGAGTGGAGTTGAGCTAGAGTTTGATCGCAGGCAACATGTTTATGCTGTAGGAGGAGAGGATTGTATGTTCAGGCATACCCGGAGGCAGTCTGAAGCAGGCTTGTCGAAACCGTTCGATGAATGCTCGAACTATTTTCTTCTCCTTCTGACGTATCTCTATAAGAGACGCCATTGTCATGTCCTTCCCTCCGTCGTAGAAACGATCGAAGAAGAGACGTGTCAAGTCGTCGAAAGAAGATATGGAGTTGTCGGAGAGACTGCAGTACCAGTCGTAAGCCACTCCTTTCAGTGCCCCGACAAATATGCTGGTGAGTAGTACGTCTTCCTTTGGGGGATATCCCGTTTGAGACTGGAAGTACGTCAGATAGCGACGCGGAGAGTCCTTTCCGTCGTATGGCGTCAATATTTGTGATTTATATTTGGGGGATAAACCACTATGTTCCATTCGAGGGGATATGGTTGGGGGATCCCTATTTTCTGGCGCTCCTCCTGTCTATTCTTCGACTCGAAGCGCTCTCGTAAGTCCCTGATCATCTCCATCACGTATTCTGTGGAGCTGGGAGTCAGAGATGGTGGTACAGCCTGGAGTTGAGTATTTGATGGCTCCGACGTCCGGGGTGCCTCACGGCAATCTGTATCCAAGGATACCCGTTGAAGGGGTACACTTGATTCTCCATTGGCCCCTGGGTCAGGACCGGTAAACGGTGCCCTGGCCAAAGCAGATCGTATCTCAAACTCTGCTTGAGTCAGTATTTGCATGGAGGCAAAGAGGGTTTTGAGTCCTCCCTCCAAGGTATCCATGCGCCGGACGAGATCTGCTGGCGGTGCATCTGACTCCGCTTCACCAGCTCCCGTCATGTACACCGTCATGACACGATTGGAAGTGGATAGATCGGTTGAAGCTTCGCTTTCGGCCTAGCTCTCTTGTAGAAGAGCAACTTCCCCCTGGGCTTCGTCTTGGCTACCTCCTGCTATGTTCTGGAGATCACTTTTGTCTTCGGGAGAAGTATCAGCAAGGGTCTGACTACCCCCAGCTTTGTCTTGGAGGACTTTTTCATCTTCGGACCACAAATCCTCAGGGGCTTGACTACCCCAGCTACATCTGGGAGGCTGACTTCATCTCCAGGATGAAGATCTACAGGGGCTTGACTACCTGTTTGCCATTTATTATAAAAGAACAGAACAGTTTTATAGGAGGACTGGACTTTTACTTCACAACACAAACTCGCTTGTACAAAGAAAGCCTAGGGACGAAAACCTAGGTACAGCAATCTAAGTACAATTGTTTATTTTTTTAGGGGGGTGACGGTAGAGGCTCGGGAAAGCGACGACAGCTCTGCCTTACTCCTTGGACGATCGGACGCAGCTTCGGCTCCGAAAAAGAAATGCTCTTGCTCGAATGTGGATCGCTATGTGTCTGGCTCTGTGCGTATATCTCTGTGCTCCCTCTTTACAAGGGAATGGCACCTTGCTATTTATAGGCATCATAGGTGGAGGTGTATATCCACGTGGCCGATTCTGAGCCCCGGACCATTTTGTTGATTGCCATAAATCTGGTTTGTTATGATTGCAATATATCTGGGTAATTATGTTGATCGCCATAAATTCGGATTGTAATGATTGCATTAAATCTGTATGATTATAATGATAGCAATAAATCTGGCTTGTTTGGGATTTGACCAAATCTGGACGGTTATGTTGATTGCAGCAAATCTGAGTTATTGAAATTTGATCGACTCCTGCCACGTGTCCTTCATTGACTGCAATATATGAATTATTGAGATTCGATCAGCTCCCGCCACGTGTCCCAACTGCTGTGAGTCGTATGGAGGACTGTCATGGGTGGGCCGCATGAATGTGGCCTCGTGTCAGAACAGCATAAGGGTGGCCTTATCTGAACCACATAGAAATCCTTTAGTCTGAGCCGCATGAGGGTGGCCCCATGATCCGAGCCGCATAGGAGTAGCAGCCGTATGGGGTTGGCCCCATGATCCGAGCCGCATAGGAGGAGCAGCCGCATGGGGGTGGCGGCCACATGAGAGTGGCTGCCGCATGAGGGATGGTAGCCGCATAGGGAGCTTTTTGGTGTTGGTGGACTGTGCCAGCTGTGAAAATTTTCTTGTCTTCCCTAGGAGCCTGCCACTATGTCAGGGTTATTATTTTACTTTATGTCAGGGTTGTCAAACCTTCGTGTCAGAGCCGTCGCTTCGCATCAGTGCATTAAATGAGCCATCTGCATAAATTAATTACGGCCGGTTTGTGAAGGACTTTTTGAACCGTGTAAAGCCACGTGGCTCGTAGGGAACTTTTGAGCCGCATGAAACTCTAATAAACTTTTGGGCAGCATGAAACTCTCCTAGTCTTGAGCCGCATAGGATTTCCTGTTCATTTCTATGCTTCTACAAGACCCCCTTCAAAGTTTTCATTTTGTAAAATTGAAATACTTTGAATAAAAAGCATGGCTATGCCCACCTAAGCTCTTCTGGCCGTATAAGATATTCTGGCCGTATGGACTTCCTAGTCGCATGACCTTCCTAGCCGCATGGACTGCCTGGACGCATGGACTGCCTGGCCGCATGGACTTCTTAGCCGCATGGCCTTCCTGGCCGCATGGACTTCCTAGCCATATGGACCGCTCTGGCCGCATGCTGTCCTTTCTGCCACGTATGCGTCTCACTTAATGACCCTTGATTTTGTCTTGATTTGTTTCGGATTTGAAGCAGCTTTTTGGGACAGGATCCCAAGGGTCAGATTTGCCTCGATGATCGAAGCGTCGATTTTGTACTTTAGGCGGTGCACGGATCGAAGCGTCCCTCGGTCTATGGGCCCCCTGTCCGCCTATAAATAAGAGTAATATTTTTAGAAAAACTCTTTACTTTCTTCTTTATTCGAACCTCTCTTGTCCTAGGCTGCCGTCTTCTTCTTCTTCTTCTTCTTCAATCATTCGATGGCCCCCAAGACTTCCAAGGCTGCGACGAAGGGTAAGGGAGTGGCTTCTACGTCGACTACGGCACTTGAAGTTCATCCCGACGTTCACCCCGCCATTGCTGGTAAGGGTTTTGGCATAAATTGCACGAACTCAGAACTTTAACCATCATGGCTATGTCGTATATTTTATGTACGGGCCTTCTTCGTCTTCATGAATCTGTATACTGGGCTATGTGTGCCGCATGTATATCCCATGTCTAAGCTGTATGAGAGTCGTCTTGCGACCGCATAAGCACTTTGTGAGTTGAACCGCATAAAGACCCGTCGAATCAGTACCACATAAGTCCCTCTGAATCGAACCGCATGAAGCCCCCTCAAACAGGACCGTATAAGCTCATCTGGACTGGGCCGCATAATGCCCTGCTAAGCAGAACCGCATAAACTCATCTGATCTAGGCCGCATAATGCTCTGCTAAGCAGAACCGCATAAGCTCACGCTAAACAGAGCCGCATAAGCTCATGTTCAAACAGAGCCGCATGAGCTCTTTTAAACAGAACCGCATAAGCTCGCGCTAAACAGAGCTGCATAAGCTCATGTGGACTGGGCCGCATAAGCCTAAAAACACTAGGTGGTTTGGTTTTGTTTAGCCAGCTTTTAATCTTGTTTCTTTTTGTCTTTCTCCAGTGAATCTGCCAATCAATCCAGCGGGAGAACCTCTGGTGGGTTCGGTCCAGTCTGCTGTGGGTGTGTAATTCAACCACTTAGTCCAATATGTGGCGAACCAGCTTCCCACAGACGAGCCTTTGGAGAGGCTGAATGCTATCAAGAACCAGCCCTTCTACTTTCTCTGCGCCATGATGAACTCGGGGCAATTGGAGGGGAAATACCTGAAGTCGGCATTCCTCTTTGGAGATACTTTGACTGTGAAGAACCCCCGAGTGCCAGATATATCCGAGAGTTGGGACTTTACTCTTGATGAGATGGTGATCCATATCCCTCCAATGGAGCGTTATTTTCCTCTGTCATGGTTCAACATGTTACCGCTGGACAGAAAGATGGTGGACTCCTTGACCCCAAGCAAGTCTGGGATGATTGTGGGTAACATCCATTACAACAGAAATTTGGGGTCAACGTATACGGGAAGGGAACCGATTAGTCGGTACGTGATGGGACTGGCCCCGGGTACCTTCATAAATGTATCGGGTCCCAACTTCACGTTCTCTCAAACTGACACCTTCTTGAACCAGCTTGCTCGGAAGGGGTCTTATTCCGTCGGACGGTTGGCGCTGCTGAACTGGATAAACCCCATCCCTGCGTGGGCCAACTTGACCACGTAGATTCTGCGGAAGTATGAGACTCCCCTGCGTGAGATCGGCCTCTACCATGCTATTCGGGGCACCTGTCATGGTCTACCCATAAATAAGCCATTATTCATGGCTCTCCTGGAGATGTACAACAGACGGACGGGAACCTTCTTCACACTTAGAGGGGAGCTGGGACTCGCCCTCCACGAGATGCACGTCATTTCCAAGCTGCCATGGGGGGATGAAGTCTTTGAAGTGTACACCCCTACGAACGAAGAGTTCGAGGATTTGGATCGGCAGTTTCCGAGCTTTGTTGCTATATACCGGGAATTGTTATGTCACCACAGTACCTGTCACCAGGCGTCCATCAAGAAGGATGGTAGCTCGAAAGGGAGCATTCCTCATACCACGTCCTGGGTCTCCTACCTTTTTACACTAGGCGCCTCAGCCCGAGATCCTCAAACCCAGGAGAAGGTACAAAAACTGGCGTCGACTGCCAAGAGATCGAGGTCCACGAGCGACACTTTTAGGAGTCAAACTGACTCTTTTAGTTATTTTTATCATGGCACTCAGCGGCTGTCAGAGAAGGCACTCCTGGCAGGATTCCTGATGGTGTGGCTACGGAATTGCGTGGTCTCAGGAGGGGCAGGTTCCATTGAGAGGATCAGTCGCCACTTTATTCTCCCTGCCGTAAAGCTGGTTTTTGGGGCCAGACTGGCCTTTCTTCCGGCCATGGTGTGTAGCATACACCATGGCCTTCGCGCCTTCTCGTCCAAGGTTATCGTCCGTGACACGACGATGGATTTTGAGCGCATAGAGCTGCCCTATCATTATTTGATGGGGCGGCTGCTGATGCACTGCCGGTCTTTGATGAGGCCTGGAGCAGAAGATGACGTTAAGGCTGATGATGCTTTCATTTTCCAATACCACCATCAGCCCTGGGAGTACAGCACTATGCCAGCATGTCGGAGGGCGCTGGCGAGAGTGGACGGATACGACTTTTTTGTGTCTGTTCCTCGTTTTACCGCTGAAGAAGTGAGGAGCGTACATATTGATGGTACCGGACCTCCTCACCTCTTGCCTGAGGAGATGTTCCTTTGGCTGCGTAATATCCGTCCAGCGCACCTAGTATACCGTAATCGCAACAATGTCTACCTGGAGCCCTACTTGCCCAGTAGGTTCTCCTGCCAGTTCGGGTATAGCCAGCTATTCTTTGACAGTCCCAGCTCTTGCTTAGGCTTTGAAGGTAGCGTCCTTGACGGTATCAGGGCATGGCATTACTATGACGCGGTTCATACCCGAACCAGCTTTTCGGTTCCTGAGGCTGAGGCGCCAGGAGAGATTTTGTATATGGCGGCCCTATACCATGTTACGGTGAGCAAGCCTCCCGTTAATTTTGACCCGAGTACCAGCTTTATTGTGGGTACTGGCTTGGCGGAGAAGCCCAAGAAGAGGAGGGCGAACACGGTTCTTGTGCCTGACTCGGAGTCCACCAATACGGACGAAGAGGATGACGAGCACGATGCCGATAATTATCTCCCTCCTGCAGAAGAGGTGGTGGCGGATCAGTCGCCTGTTATGCCAGGTGAGGTGGTGGCAGACCAGCCATCTGTCGCGCCAGATGCGGTGGTGGCGGATCAGCCGCCTGTTGCGCCCGACCTTTCACGTGAGCGAGGCAGGCGTGAGTCTATTGGCGGTATAACCTTCTCCGTGAAGCAGGCTGCGGTAAGACGTCGCGGGCTGCTCATTAAGGAGAGAGGCGAAGGTGATGACCCCGTTTTCGAGGTGAATTAAATTACGACCATCTCCTTCTTTAGTTCTTTCTTTTCCTGAACTATGATCTAATCATTTTTCTCTTCTCTGTAGGCGTCAGAAGAGTCGGACTCTCGAGAATCGGCTGCGGTTTCTGAAGTCAATCCGACCCTGACCACTTTGATTAGTGACATGTGTGCCGAGATTATTTCTGTCGGGGTTTTCTCGGCGGCGGCTGAGGGATCTCACGTTGCTGAGGTCTCAACCCAGGGCGACAGGGGCTTTGTTGAACCCGTCCCCGAGACTGCTGAATTTCAACAGGGTGACGCTGATCCAGTCGTATCTCCTTCCGGGGCAGCTGGGACAGAGGAACCAGCTGAATTCGTCTTGGGGGTCGCTGGTGAGGGGACGACGACGGCTGTGGGCTAACCTCAGCCTCTACAACCGTCCCCTGGTAAGATAAGCCAAATCTTGACTAGTGAGGAGGCTCATTTGCTCTATCATCACATTCTTCGGATTAGGCTGATTGATGGTTGCTTTGGACATACAGGTCCTGCCTCTTCACTGCCAATGGCGGATATTGTCAGGATAGGTTCTGCCACCGGGGATTTGGTAGAAGGGAGTGTGCCCCCTCCCCTTCCGACTTATATTGAAGGGCCCTTCGCTAGATCGAGTTCGGGAGGTCAGATGGCGACACTGCCGGGGCAGGGAGCAATGGTCCCTGCGTCTTCTTCTGCTCATGTGGCTTCGGAGGTCGACCTTTCCGCCTTGCCGAGTATCCAGGTTCTTCGGGCCGCGGAGGAGGAGTTAGCTGCTATCCAAGCGCCTTTTCGCTCGAAATTTATTTTCCTGGTGGCAGGGGTGGCAAGTTCTGGTGCGTCTCCTTTGACACTGCCAGCTATACTTCCTTTGACGCCGTCCTCTACGGAAGTTCTGGATGAGGCGTCACAGGATTTGGTTGACAGTTTCTACCGCCACTTGAAGAGAGGGGTCGAAGCTGCTGTGGAGCAGGGGTCCTCCTTTGCCTTGGCCCGACAATGCGCTCATGGCCAAATTGAAATTCTTAAAACCTTCCATGGTGGGGCAGAGATATTTGCACTTCTGGAGCCCAAATTGCTAGAGGCTGATCAGCTCGTGGCTCAGTTTCAAGTGCTGCAGCAAGCTGATCTGTCTGCAGCCATAGATCAAGAGCGTGACTTCCTTACCACTGCCGTGGAGAAGGTAAGGGTTGCACGAGATAAGTCTAAACCGGTTATAATGAAGGACCTCGACGACCTATCTCTCCAGTATGACCAGCTGAGCCGCAGGAGCGAGGATTGCATGGCTCGGGAAGCGGCTGCCTCCTGCGGAATAATTGATACAAGGGAGCAGATCCTCAAGTTCTAGAGGAAGCTGGCTTTCTCGAAATCCGAGCTTGAAGCTTCCCGTGCGGATAAAGAGCTGATCGTTCAGGGGGCCGAAAAGGTCACCCGAGCTTCTGCTAGCTGGAGCGTGCTCTGAGAAGCTCGAGGATGGCTGGTGGGCTCATGCGCACTTGGAAGATGCAGAGCGACTGACTCAGGAGGCCAAGCGTCGGGCCATGCAGAGGTTTGAGCAGTCGACTGTCTTGCTGAGGGACCGTCTCATGGAATTATGTATCGCCAAACCATAGTCGACCTTTTTCCTTCTTTTGTTTTCGTTCTTTTCCTTTCTTGAGAGGGACGTGGTCCCATAACATGTAGTACCTTTGACTTTCAAATAAAAGAGTATGTTTTATTTTACCCTTCATTTGTATTGCTTATTGCGTTTGTGGTGTTGTGGTATTTGCCCCACTGGGGGACTGTTTGTGGACTTACTACCCTTGGTATACCTTGGTTTTAGGTACGGATAACAAGTTTGATGAGGATACTTAGAACAATTCCACAGTAAGGTGGCCATGGAAGTTCCTGGTATCGGGAGAAAGAATGCCATGGAGCAGCTGGCCTCCCGGGGCATGATGAAAAATGAGGCGCATGTACTAGGAAACTTAGTACAGCATTTGTGGTCCACGGAGGACATTTGTGGTCAACAGAGGACATTTGTGGGCCTATTATCCTTGGCGTACTCCGGTCTTAGGTACGGATAATAAGTCGGGAGAAAAACCAACATACTTACTCAGAGGTAATGAGGACGTGGTAAATATGAGGGTTTCTTCGATGGAGCCTTCCCACTTAGAGGTAATGAGGACGTGGCAGGAGTGGGGCTCCATGAAGGGTACATAGAACAACTCAGAGGTAATGAGGACGTGAAAGTTCTACGTGAGGGGTAGTTTGTTTTTGATGGAAGTGAAACAACTCAGAGGTAACATCGACGTGGTTGTTTCAGGAAATTTGTGGATCTGTTACCCTGTTTATGCACTGAAAGTACGGGTATTGGATCATGAGGAGGGAGCTTTTTAGGAGAAAAGTTCAGAGGTATGATCATACATGACTTAATACCTAAAAGATGCGATATAGATTCATCTGTAGTGACCAGAGTGTGAGTTCAGCGGTACTTGCGGGTATATAACTCAACACTCTGGGAGTTTTGGAGTCCGAATGTAGGTTCAGTGGTACCAGAGGGTATATAATTCAACAATCAGGGAGATTTTGAGTCCGAATGTAACTTCAGCGGTACCAGGGGGTATATAACTCAACATCCTAGAAATTTGGAGTCGGAATAGGAGTTCAGCGGTACCAGAGGGTACATAACTCAACAATCTGGGATTTGGAGAATGTCGTTTTAGACATAATACTTCTTCAGGAACTTGCCATTGATGGACAACATGAGCAAGTCTCTATTTTGTTTTGCGAGACGATAAGCACCATTGGAGAATACAGCCTCGATGACAAATGGGCCTTCCCACTTTGGCTGGAATTTGCCGACGATTTTGTGAGTCATAACCACCGGCCTCCGAACTGCCAGAATGAGATCGCCTACTTGGAATGTTCTGATTTTAACCTTCTTGTTAAAAGCTCCTGAGATACGTGCTTGGTACAGCTCGATTCGTTGTTGAGCTAACAGACGCTTCTCATCTAGAGCCTCCAACTATTGTAACCGACGATGGTGATTATCATCCGTTGTCAATCGATAGGTAAGGGCGATGCGGAGCGAGGGGATCTGAGTCTCTAGTGGGAGAACTACCTCACTCCCATACACCAGAGAGAATGGTGTGTTCCCAGTGGCCGTCCATACTGTAGTGCGGTATGCCCATAAGCATTCGCCAAGCTTCTCATTCCAGTCGCGTTTGTTCGAAGACACGAACTTCTTGAGCAGCTTGATTATAGTTTTATTGAATGCTTCTGCCAACCCATTCGCTGCTGGATTGTATGGCGTGAAAGCAACATTCTGGATTCGGTGTTTGTCGCAGAACCGATAAAAGACGTGGCTTGCGAACTGCGGACCGTTGTCATGGATGATCCTTCAGGGCAGTCCAAAGCGATAGATGACGTGATGCTTGAGAAAGCTGATCACGTTTGAAGTCTTCACTTCTGCCAGTGGAATGGCCTCCGTCCATTTGGAGAAGTAATCTGTGATTGCGAGTATGAAACGATGTCCTCGGGATGAAGGCGGAGTGATCGGACCAATGATGTCCATTCTCCATGCTTCGAATGGCCAGGATGCCACCGTCGGATGTAGAAACTCGGATGGCTAGTGGATGAAATCTGCGTGGACTTGACAGGCTTTGTACTTTCGGGCATAGTCTATCGCATCGGCAACCATCGTAGGCCAGTAGAAGGCCATTCGGCGAAGGCGGTCTTACAACTTTGGGCCAGGCTGATGGACCCCGCAGACGCCGTCATGTGCTTCACATACAGCTTTTTTGGCTTTTGTGTTTGACAGACATCAAAGCAGTAATCCATCGTATGATCGTCGATACAGCATTTTCGTTTTCGTATCATAAAAGAATCTGAGGGAACGTTTTCTGAAGGAAGTGGCTTCCTTTGGATTCTCTGGCAGGATGTCGTAGACTACGAAGTCAATGAACGGCTGTCTCCAGTCTGGTGCTTCGTCGACTGTCAGAGCGGAGTAACTCTCAACACATTGAACATTATTCTTGGGACAGATCAATTTACGGCCTATTATGTCAACCAAGTGGTGAACATGATTCGAAACTGTTAAGGAAACAACAAGGCCTGCTAGGGCATCGGCTTCAATGTTCTAGAGCCTGGGAACGTGTTCTATAAAGAACCCTTCCAAGGACGAGATGATGTCCATCGCTATTTGGTGATAGGGGATCATGTCTTTATGACGAACTTCGTATGAGCCCCGGATCTGGTTAACGATTATCTGCGAATCGCCGTATGCTTTAAGATACTCTACCCCCAGCTCCCTTGTAAGTCGGAGGCCAATGACCAAAGTATTGTACTCGGCCACATTGTTTGAACAAGGCTCAGTGAGGGAGTAAGCCCGATTGATCACCAGCCCGGAGGGAGAAATCAGTACCACTCCGACTCCAATGACGATGTTGCTGTTGGGCCCAGTTCTGGAAGCACCGTCGAAGAATATTTGCCATACGACATCATGAGAGGCCACATTTGAATTGGCGACCTTATTTGGAATCTCTTCATCTATTCTGGTTGACTTCGAACCTAGATGATCTGCTAAAAAGTCTGCCAGAGCTTGACCTTTAACCGCCTTCTGTGGAATGAAGATCATGTGATGGGGGGACAGTAATATCGCCCAGGTAGCGAGGTGAGAGCTGAGTGCACCTCGCTTAGTCATGAGGACCCTGAGGGGGTTGATTCTTGATACGACATGGATGGTTTGTCCCGTGACGTAGTGTCGTGTCTTCTGAATGGCAAAAACCAGAGCAAGACACTCTTTTTCCACGGCAGTGTATCAATGCTCCGGCCCCATCATCATTCGGCTGAGGTAATATATAGCTTGCTCATGGCCTGCCTCGTTGTTTTATGCTAGTAGAGCACCGAGAGAATGTTATATTGCTCGCACATAGAGCAAGAATGGTTTTCCAGCGACCGGGGCCACTAGGACTGGAGGGTTCGTCAGATATTCCTTGATGCTGTCGAAGGCGCGCTGACATTCTTTATCCCATACGAATAAAATGTCCTTTTTCATGAGGTGGGTGAATGGCTAACATCGTCCGGAGAGGTTGGAGATAAATCTCCTGATGTAGGCCAACCTCCCTTGAAGGCCTCGGAGTTTACGAAGATTTCTCGGCGGACCCATCTCTATGATTGCCTTCGTCTTCTCAGGGTCTATGTGGATACCCTAGGAAGTAATGATGAAACCCAAGAATTTTCTGCTGGATATGCCCAAGAAGGATTTTGTGGGATTCATCTTCAAATTGTGCGCTCGCATTAGTTTGAACACTGTCCTCAGATCATGCAGATGATCTTCCTTAGAGCGGGTTTTGACGGTGATGTCGTCGACGTAGCATTCTACTGTCTTGCACAAGTGGTCTCTAAAGATGACGCTCATAGCTCTTTGATAGGTGGCACCAATATTCTTTAAACTGAAAGGCATGACTGTGTAGCAGTATGTGCCAATTGGTGTTCAGAATGATGTATGCTTTTCGTCATCAGAGAACATCTTGATTTGGTTGTACCCCGAGAAACCATCCATGAATGACATACGCTCGAAGCCGTAGGTGCTGTCAATCATGATGTCTGTGATAGGGAGAGGGAACTCATCCTTAGGACACACCTCATTCAGGTTCCGGAAGTCGATGCAGATTCGGATCTTCTCGTTCTTTTTGAGGACTGGTACTATATTGGCTACCCAGCCTGGATGTTGTTCCTTGCAGATGAAACTGCTAGCTATCAGTTTGTTGACCTCAGCTTTAATGGCATTCATGATGTCAGGGCGGAACCGTCGTTGCTATTGCTTGACCGGCTTTGCGTCTGGACGAATATTGAGTTTGTGAAGTGCAACCTCGGAGTTCAGTCCTGGCATGTCTTCGTAGCTCCAGGCAAACACGTCGATGTATTCTCTGACGAGTTGCAGTAGCGATTCCCGCTCTTCGTCTGTCAGATTCTTGCTGACGAAGATCGGCTTTGGAGAGGACTCATCACCGAGATCAACTTGTACAACCTCATCTTCGGTGGGAGGCTCTCTTTGTTTGAACCGCTTCTCCTATTTCGCATCTAGCTGTTGTGCCCACGGCTCTAACTCAAAAAGTTCAGGAATGTCTTCATTTTCTTCGTAGGCGTCGACAAATACCATATTGACGGACCAGACTTGCCTGAACATGTCCCCAATACTGACGTCTGAATCAGAAGTGGGTGACCCAGACGAATGAGAGTGACATTCGCACTCCTCATCGGAGCTCTTCGGGGTCGTTGCAGGTGTAATATAACCTAGCCCACATCTGGTCTTGTTGTAGTAATCTCGCAATTTCCCAGCGGGGACCGGCAATTGTAAGGGTAATCGCCGTCCAGTGTCGTAGTTCAAGCCTGGCGTAGTTTCCAGATCATACCCCTATTTTTGCATAAGGTACTTGGATCGGGAGCTATACAGATAAAGAGGCAGTCTCCCGGTGTCGGGTTCGAGATCAACTTCTTCTATCCTGAAGGGTTGTGGATCATTCTTCCGGCCGAAGATGATTGGATGATCCCCTCCCTCGACTATGCGGTAAGCGTCTTCCACTAGAGTAAGTTGGTTTACGGTGTAGACATTTGTCACCTGTGTGTGCAGGTGGGTGCCTATACCGTGTTCCATAGCATACATTGTACAAAGCTTATTAAGCTCGAGGTAGTTCAAAGATAGCCCTTTATTGATGAAATAAGGTATCTTTTCCAGTGGGATTACATCATCTACGGATGGAACATCAGTGTGAGCAGCCACATACTTGGCCAGCTCTGGCTCTTCTTCAATCACCCCCTGTGTCAATGTAGATTGAGAGGATGACTTGGGCAGTTAATCATCAGGGGCTCCACCGGTGGTGCAGAACGTGGAGTCGTTGGCATACTAGCCACCCCCAGTTTGGTGCTCAGTACTGGACGGGGAGTTGTTGGCTAGCTAGCAGTCCTCGGCTTAGCGCTCGGCTGCTAATTCATTCTGGAAAGACGAATCATCATCGGCTTGACAGAGGGATTGAGCTCCTCTATTTGTTGCTGGCTAGCTCTAGGCAGTCTGATTGTTAGTGGCTCTGTCGTGGGTCTTGGCGCTTGACCAGACCTTGGCATTCGGATTATCATCTGCCCCTCTTGTGTAGAGAGGCTGATTGCATCCTTCCGCAGAGTGGCTGTAAGTGGTGCAGTTCTGCCAGGTTTACGGGCTTGGAGATGGATTGTCAGAGGTTCTTCTGCTCCAGTTGCCGCCTCAATTTGAGCTTGTGTATCTTCTTCAACAAGGTACCTTTTTGACTTCTCATACATGCATGAGTCGGAGTAGTAGGATTCAACCCCTTTAAAGGGATCAATGTCAGCAAATTTTGTCCTCACGAAGTCGTACTTATCGACGTACTTGAAGCACTGGTGTAGTGTGGAAGGTACGATCATGTAATCGTGTATCCAAGGACGCCCCAGGAGAATATTATAGGAAGTATTCGCATCTATAACATAACAGGTCACTTCTAACTGAAGGTCGTCGATTTGGCACTTCAAGCAAATTTTTTCGATCGGATAGCTTCTGCCTGAATTGAAATCGCTGATAGCGGTGCTTGTCAGCGTCAGGCGATGCATTGGGATGCGCAGATGGTGTAGCAGACTCTTTGGGATAATGCTTATGGAAGAATCGGGATCAATATATATCCGATCCACCTTGATATCGCCAATGTACCCAGTATAATACAGAGGGCGATCGTATAGGTTAGTCTTGATAAGCATATCCTACAGAGTAAAGACAATGTTGGGCATTGCGCCTGTACAAGCGCTGTCCTGGAGATCTACAAGCGAGCTCTCCCCAGTGAGATTGGACTGAGCCAGATATGCGTCGACGTTCTGGAGTGCCTCGTTCAGTACGACGCGAACATCTTTGGAGAGTCTCAGGAGCTCATATAGCGATAATTTGGCCGGTTTGTTGGCCAATTGTGCCAAGATGTCAAAGTTGTAGGGCCTCTCCAGCCCATGAGGCGTCTCTCTTTGGAGCGGCTTGTCAAAACGAGTCTCCTTCGGCCTAGGCTTGTCGTTCGTCGAAGGCTGAGAAGGTCCTGGGACATCAGCAGCTGTCGGCTGATGATCTTCAGCAGAGTTATCCGGTAGATGTTGGGTTTGTGCGCCGGATCGGGTAACAACAGCAGTAGCTTCTTCGACCTCTGCCGAGATTGTGCGACATGATTTGACTTTTCTACTCTTTTTCTTGCTAGTAGAGGGTGGTGCGGACTGAGTCACTTCAGGTACCAGGTCCGGATGGACCCACATGACCTCCCCTCATGACGTGGTAAGGGGCACTAGACCAGCAGCCTGGTCTCAGGGAGGTAGAAGGTTAGCGACCTCCATCCTTGCTCTGGAGATGGGCACTACTCCATCTTGAGTCTTTGTTGGAGGGAAGCTGCCGAATTGTACTGACACCATGTTGGCTGCTACGGTCACCTCTTCGAAATCAATGGCCAAGGCCTTAGAATCGATGAGATGCTGGATGTATCGCTTTAGTTGGTAGCAGTCTTGTGTAGCATGGTGGACATAGCGATGGTAGTGGTAGTACTTGGGGCTTTCTATCTCTGCAGGACGAGGTTCATCTCTTGGAGGAGGAAGCTGAATTCGACCTCCTTGTATGAGCATATCCAAGATGGGCTTGACATGGCCGTCCTCGAAGGAGTAGGTCATCTGAGGCCACTGCTTTTCTGTCAGCTTTGGTTCAGGATTCTGAGCTGTGTCGGCCACCATAGCTTGTTTGCCCTTCTTGTCTCGATTATTGGATGGATTACCACCATTATTGCTGTTGGTGTTAGGGCATTTTCCCTTGTCCTCCCCTTCCGATACGTGTAATCCCAGTTGACGAGCTTTCTTTAACTTGTCTTCTGGCTAGTGGCGCTGATGATGAATGTCTTCCAATCCTTAAACTGACTTTCGTCCATCCAGAGGCTGATTGTGGGAAGCAGCCTCTTTTGGAAAATTTCAATTAAGGAGGAATCAGGGTTACCGGAAGGCAACTTCATCGCGGTTTGACGAAACCGCTCGATATAGTTCTTTGTCAGCTCCTTTTCTCCCTGAACAACGTCCATGAGGGTGGACATTGTCACATCTTGTCCTACTTCGTAGAACCTCTCCAGGAACATATGTTTGAAGCCGGCGAAGGAATGGATGCAGTTGTTCGGTAAGTTGCGGTACCAGTCGAAGGCGACCCCTTCCAACGCTCTAATGAACGACCGCGTAAGGATGGCGTCGTCATGAGGCAGATGGTCGGTTGTGACTTCGAAGTAGGTGACGTACCTGCTTGTAGATATCTTCCCATTATACGAATTGATGTTGAATGGTTTATATCTTGGTAGGAAGGAAATATCTCTCCATGCAGCAGGATACGGTTGTCGTATCCTGAGGTCCTGACAGTTTTCTCGGGCGTAGAACATGGCCCGGAGCTCCTGGAACTCTTGTCTTGCTTCCCTGGCCTCGTTTGCAGCGGTGGGAGCCGATATTTCGGAAGGATTATCACCCGGGTTTGGTGCAGCTGAGTTTGAGTCCGCATTGACCGCGGGACCCAACCTTATTTGGCCAGGCGTCCTTCCTTGCAGAGTTGGAAGGGCCGCTTTGATCTCGTCCATGGATTTGACCAAAGCATGCAGTATGGCCTCTAGAGTGTCGATGCATTGGCGATCACTGGGACCGTCTTGGTTGCTGTCCGTCATGAACACCGTCCTCACGTGAGGAGAGATGGAAGGAATGGTTGAGGACGTGCCCTCTGAGTCATACCCTTGTACAGAGAAGTCGTCAGGATATGTGGGAATGTTTTCCTCTGGTTCGGACTCAGAAGAAGTGGTACCCCCAGCTTCAGAGTTTGCCTCGTCTTGAGAATTGTGGACGTCCTCGGGGACGTCTGATCCTGCTGCATCTGTTGGAGGAACTATTTCTCCTGGATTATCTTCTTGGAACACCAGATTGTCGTGGTTCTTCGAAGGAGTACTACCCCCGGCTCCAGTACCTTCCTGAGATGTGGACGACGAATCTCCAAGTGTGACAGATTTCGTTTTGGAGCGAGTACCTTGAAAAACTCCTCCTGTAGCGATTGTGGACAGCCGCTTAGAAGAGAGTTTCTTGGTTGAGATTTTCGGGCTATAGACGTTTGTTTTCTTCCCTCTTCCGTCGCCAGGGATCTTCAGAGCAGAATTACAGGAGGCGACGAGAAGCGCCTCGTCTTCTGAGCTTGGGTGTTGCAGTCGTTGGAAGATGGATCGCCGGTCTTTTTGTGTGGCCGCCTTGCTGTAGCAGCAGTTGAGAATGACTTGAGTGCAGTGATGTCCATGGAAGGACTCTCTGCATACCAAGTCCTCGTCTCTTTTCTTGCGTTTGTGAAGAATCACGTTGCACAAGTTTCTCATTTTGTGGGCCCGGGAGTCCTGAGCACATGAGTGTGTTGGCATCCTGCCTGCTCCCTGATGTGGGGGTAGTACGAGTACTTACCCTTGATCATTGTTGGGAGGTTTTTGATAACTATTCCGTTTATTGGCCGCCGGGGGGCTGGACACGGATAGTTTTATACAACTTTCCATCAGGGGCCCGCGTAATAGTCAGTGGGACTCCCAGATAGTCAGAAGTTGGGACAACTGACTGATCTTGGCGAGCCCGCGCTGCCCGAGACTTCTTCCTTCTAGCACCTGAGAGTGCATAGTAGGAAGAGTCCACAGAGACTGGCATATGAGAGCATTTGGGATCAGGACCACCTGAGAGGCGGTCGAAGACTGAACCCGAGCCGCATGAAGTAGATGGCCTGCGGCTGAGATTGTTAGCCACACAGCTTGCCTGCCTGCGGCTGGTATTTGTGGCCGCATAAGCGGTCCGTATGCGGTTGGCAGTGTGTATGCGGCTGGGAGCTGTAGTGGTCGCGTGGGCCTCTTCTATGCGGCTGGAAGTCATAGTGGCCGCATGAGCATCCTCCATGCGGCTGGAAGTCGTAGTGGCCGCATGAGCCTTCTGTCTGCGGCTAGTTTTTGTGGCCGCCTGAGTCTTCATACGGCTAGCGTCCTTCTGCAGCTTCTTCCTGGACCGTGTAGATTTACCCTTTGCCCCTGCAAGTCCAGCATCGTAGTGTTTTCCTCTGCCGGACTTGGGGACAGCAGAGTCCTCTATGGTCTGAAATAGGGCCGCAAGAGAGTCTTCTCCGCCATCTTGGGCAATAGAGAGTACTCCTTCGAGGGCTTGGGGAGGAGCGAATGATTTGGGCCTCCACTCCCTGCGGGCCTTCTTCGTACGGGCTCGCCGCTGGACCGGTCCAGCGCTCCCGTCGGAGAGCATTTCTTCAAACGCCTGCTGGTCCAACCGGGCGAGCAGCATTTGTTGAGTGGAGCCAAGTTTGGCTGCGTCTGATTGCATCACCAACTCCTCAGCCGTGGAGAAGTTAGTCTCCAGCAGAGTCGCCATCGTGTTTGCCATTGATTATAAAAGAACAGAACAGTTTTATGGGAGGACTGGACTTTTACTTCAGAACACAATCTCGCTTGTACAAAGAAAGCCTAGGGACGAAAACCTAGGTTCAGCAATCTAAGTACAATTGTTTATTTTTTTTCTGGGGGGTGACGGTAGAGGCTCGGGAAAGCGACGGCAGCTCTGTCTTACTTCTTGGACGATCGGACGCAGCTTCGGCTCCGGGGAAGAAATGCTCTTGCTCGAATGTGGATCGCTCTGTGTCTGGCTCTATGCGTATATCTCTGTGCTCCCTCTTTACAAGGGAATGGCACCTTGCTATTTATAGGCATCATGGGTGGAGATGTATATCCACGTGGCTGATTCTGAGTCCCGGACCATTATGTTGATTGCCATAAATCTGGTTTGTTATGATTGCAATATATCTGGATAATTATATTGATCGCCATAAATTCGGATTGTAATGATTGCATTAAATCTGGATGATTATGATGATAGCAATAAATCTGGCTTGTTTGGGATTTGACCAAATCTGGACGGTTATGTTGATTGCAGCAAATCTGAGTTATTGAGATTTGATAGACTCCTGCCACGTGTCCTTCAATGACTGCAATAAATATAAATTATTGAGATTCGATCAGCTCCCGCCACGTGTCCCAACTACTGCAAGCCGTATAGAGGACTGTCATGGTTGGGCCGCATGAATGTGGCCTCGTGTCAAAACCGCATAAGGGTGGCCTTATCTGAACCGCATGGAAATCCTTTAGTTGAGCTGCATGAGGGTGGCCCCATGATCCGAGCCGCATAGGAGTAGCAGCCGCATGGGGGTGGCCCCATGATCTGAGCCGCATAGGAGTAGCAGCCGCATGGGGTTGGCCCCATGATCCGAGCAGCATAGAAGGAGAAGCCGCATGGGGGTGGCGGCCGCATGAGAGTGGCAACCGCATGAGAGTGGCTGCCGTATGAGGGATGGTAGCCGTATAGGGAGCTTTTTGGGGTTGGTGGACTGTGCCAGCTGTAAAGATTTTCTTGTCTTCCCTAGGAGCCTGCCACTATGTCAGGGTCATTATTTCACTTTATGTCAGGGTTGTCAAACCTTCGTGTCAGAGCCGTCGCTTCGCATCATGGCATTAAATGAGCCAGCTGTATAAATTAATTACGGTCGATTTGTGAAAGACTTTTTGAACCGCATAAAGCCACGTGGCTCGCTGGAAACTTCTGAGCCGCATGAAACTCTAATGAACTTTTGAGCCGTATGAAACTCTCCTAGTCTTAAGCTGCATAGGATTTTCTGTTTATTTCCATGCTTCTACACTACCCCCAGCCTCTTCTGAGATTTTCTTTCTCCCCTGAGTGTCCTCAAACACTCCTGAGGACGGGACAGTTGTCTTGGTCTTCCTCGGCTGGTTCTTGGATGAGGACAAAGCCGAGGAGCTGCCAGTCGCCTTCCGAATTGATGGGGAGTTGGAGACTATACGTTGTAAGAAGTAACCTGTAGTTCTGGCTCCATTTCAGCTGACACCTTCTTTCCGAAGCGATAGTGGAGAGGTGTTGATGATTGCAGCCGCTGGAACACCGACTGCCTTGGTAGGACCGCTGTCTTGCAACAGCAGTTGATGGTGACTACAGCACAGGTGTGCCCTGTGAAGAGCACATTGTACTTGTCAGTTGACTCTCCTGATCGACGTTTGTGAGTGATCACATTACGCAGATCATTGGGGGAGAGTACCACCTTCGTACCCCCATCAGGCGCATGGCAAGGCCAAGCGCCGGGGTGGTCAAGTGAATGCTGCGCCCCCTGATCCAACGCAAAATATGCGCTCAGATCAGTAGTGGGGGCACAACATTTAAAGTGACTTTAACGAACCTCAGACGCACAACTAATGGAGGCGCGGGAGTTCAAGACCACAAGGTTTGCCTTGCTCGACTTGGTTGCTAACGCAGCAGATACGCCCAAGTGAGACAAGGACTTTAAAGGTCGGCTCATTTCTGGCGCAAAATTACCTGAGTTGACCTTATACAGTTTACCATCAGCAGCGCGCATGATCGTGAGCGCATGCTTCTGGTTTGCCGCTGGCATAGCACGTTTGAGGTGCATGGCCCGTACCGCCTTGGACGACTTCGTACCAGCCCGCTGGGGTACATAGTACTTAGAGTCCAAATTTCCTTCGCCACGATAGCAAGTGAGTCTGTCAAAGACAGAGACCTTCTGTGTCACATCAGAGTTACTGCGCAGGGCATTAGCTGCGCCCCTGCTCCGTCGGCGCATCTTCTTCGTCTGAAAGGAAGATGTTTGGGGAATATGGTCGGCCCCACATTTTCCCGAGAGATGCGCTACGGTGGTGGGCACATCTTGGCTGCTGAGAATGTCAGCAGGAAGGTTAGGCTGCACCGGCGCATCCCCTTCGGTGGTGGTGCCAGAGGCGTCGACCTTGCGCACCCAGACTTGGCGAGTCTTCTTCGGCTTTGGCAGCCGCTTCGAAGGACTTGCATTTCCTTCAGAGATGAACTCCTCATACGCCTGTTGATTGAGGTGTACGACCAGCGTCTTGTGGGAGGAGCCCACCTTCACGTTGTCGGATTACGGCACAGCTTTCTCGGCGGAGGAGAAAGAGGTCCCCAGCAAGGTCGCCAGCTTGTTTGCTATTAAAATCTTTTGATGCAATTTCAATACAAACAGAACAGTATTACAATGTAGGACTTAGATGTAGTCCTAGGAGTACACTTTTGTTTATCTGGATCCTTTGTGCCGATGGAGCGAGTGGTAATACGTTGACTCCGTTGACGATCTGACGACGGTTCTCGGTTCTTTGAAGGTCTGAGTTGTTCTGGGTGCTGGAGCTTACGGAGAGAAAGAAGACGTTGAGTGTCTCTTCCAATCTCTGGGAGTAAACTCTGATGCTTTGGTTAACTGTGTGTCTTGATCTCTGACAGTCTCTGTGTATATCTGTGTGTGTGTGAGAGGGAATGATCCTTCTATTTATAAGCAGCAGGTGGGCTGCTCATACGCGCATATGTAGAATGCGCCTGTACGTTGGGACGCCATGTGGTTGAAGCTGTGGAAGGTGCATGGATGATGTGCCATCATTTGTGGGTTGAATCTTTCGTACTGCTTTTGTGGGCTGACACGTAGCAGGAGAGAAGATCTTTCTGTTGCTGAGATCTTGGGTGATTAGCACCCCTTCATCGGCTGAACTGAGTCAAAAGACACATGGCGCATATCCGTAGCTCAAAGATCTCGGATTTGGTGGAGAGTAATCTGACAGGATGTGCCTAGGATTGGGCGCATGAGTAGACTTTGGCCTGTAACCTTTAGGAGTCACGAACCAGTCTGGGCGCATAGCTTTTGAGGCGCATGCGGGGCTTCAGTAGTGACTTGACCTCTGTCTTTAGGGATCAGAGAAAAGTCTGAGGCGTATGGCTTTTGAGGCGTATGTAGAGATTTGGGCGCATGGCTGCGGAAGCGCATGCGAAATAGTTGGGCAGCCACGTGGCTTGTAACCGTCGAAGGAAAGTAAATGATGATGCTGATGTCAGCGACGCTTCATCTTCTGAAAAAGCTGCTAAGTATTCAGTCCTCGGGGGACGTGCTGCCAA
Source organism: Iris pallida (assembly GCA_029216955.1). Taxonomy (NCBI): domain Eukaryota; kingdom Viridiplantae; phylum Streptophyta; class Magnoliopsida; order Asparagales; family Iridaceae; genus Iris; species Iris pallida. Next base: position 14,896,898 of record JANAVB010035017.1, read on the forward strand.
CTCTGTCACTTTGGCATTAATTGTCTGATAGGGGACGAGCCTTCAAGTGGGCGCATCAATTTTTGCTCCACTAGGCACATAGGTCCGTGTTCTCTAAGATGCATGGATTTGTGCTTTGTTGGGCACATCCATACGGGATGCTTGGTGCTGATGGACGCGTCTGTTCGATGCACGGTATCTTTATTGGTCCGTCTGTTGAGTTCAAGTTCATTGCACTGACTTCGGGAAGGTTGCCACTTGGCGCATGGGTTTGATTTACCCTGGCCAATGAATAGCAACAGTTTGAGAGAGTTCTGTTGTCTCTCCTTTGACTTCTCGACGAAAATGGATTCGACTGATCCTCCTCCTTGGCAAGACGTTGTACTGTGGATGATGGTTCTCCTTGTTCGAAGAAGCTTTGACGGTGAACTCCTTCAGAAGACTGATAGCAGTTTATGTTCGAGCTGCTTGCTGGTACAACATTGAGTGCCAAGTTGAATGCATGATTTGGGTTTGACGATGGAAGAGTCCCAGGCTGGCAGATGCGCCTGTGCATTGACGAGGAAGTGATTTACTCTGACGGGGTGGAGTGATGCGCTGGAAGACAGGCACAGCATGTTGCAACTGCTGGAACACAAATTGCCTTGGTGGTGGAGGCACTGTCTTACGGCAGCAGCAGTTGATGGCGACAGTAGCACAAGTATGTCCTGTGAGGGGCGTATTATGCTTGTCGGTCGGCTCTCCTGATCGGCGTTTGTGAATGATCACATTACGCAAATCGTTAGAGGAGAGTGCCACCGTCACACCCCCATCTGGCGCATGGCAAGGCCAAGCGCCGGGGTGGTCAAGTGAGAGTGCCACCTTTACACCCCCATCAGGCGCATGGCAAGGCCAAGCGCCGGGGTGGTCAAGTGAATGCTGTACCTCCTGATCCAACACCAAACATGCACTCAGATCAGTAATGGAGGTACAACATTTAAAGTGACTTGAACGAGCCTCAGACGTACAACCAATGGAGGCGCGGGAGTTCAAGACCACAGAGTTTGCCCTACTCGACTTGGTTGCGAACGCAGCAGATGCGCCCAAGTGAGAGAAGGACTTTGAAGGTCGACTCATTTCTGGCGCAGAAGCACCCGAGTCAACCTTGTATAGCTTACCATCAGCAGCGCGCATGATTGTGAGCGCATGCTTCTGGTTTACCGTTGGCATAGCACGTTTGAGACGCGTGGCCCGTGCCTCCTTGGACTTCTTCGTACCAGCCCGCTGGGACGTATAGTTCTCAAAGTCTAAATTATCCTCGCCATGATAGCGAGTGAAGAACTTGCAGCCAACCCAGAAGAAGAGAAGAACTACTGCAACTTTTTGTGGCTCGAACGGGCTCCCTAGATAACGGGCTCCCTTTTCTTTATTTATTTTGGTGCCCTTTTCAAAGGAGGCAAGAGGGCTCTATATATAGAGTGGAATGAGACCTCTCTTCTTCTCCTTTCCGATATGGGATTAAAAGTAATATCCCTCCTTTTTCATGCTTCTACATTAGCATAAAAGAAAAAAAAATAAAGTAGCTAATAAAACAAAAGGAAAGAAAAAAAAACTTCATAAGCAGCCTAATAATAGCTGCCAACTAATATGAATTAACATTAGCCTTTAAAGTGATAAAAGGGATTGATCCTTGCAGGGATAGTTGGTCGGCCCATTACCATCTCCTATGGGATGAGAAAAATTTCACAACAGATGGAATGCAAACCCTGATAAAAAATCTTTCTTAACTTTATGATATCCAATTTGTAAGAAACTTGCATATGTCAGTGTTATTGACATATCTAGATGTACTAGGTACAATATGTAGTTTCATCCATTAGAATGTACTCTTCATAGGACTAAACACTAAACAGTTCATACAAGATGTATTTATGAAATTGATGGATTGTTAAAGTTCTATGCCGAACATGACACAACACGACACATGATTGTTTGCCATGAAATATAAAAAAACAGAACAATTATCGGAGGACCGGACTTTTACTTCAGTTACAAACTCGCTTGTACAAAGAAAGCATAGGGACGAAAACCTAGGTACAGCAGTCTAAGTACAATTATTTATTTTAGATTCTAGGGTGTGACGATAGAGGCTCGGGAAGGCGACGGCAGCCCTGCCTTACTCCTTGGACGATCGGTATGCAGCCTTGGCTCCTGTGACGAGATGGTTGGCATTGATGAAGAAATGCTCTTCTTGCTCTCCCTCTATTACTCGTCTGGCTTCTCTCTCTGTGTGTGTATTCTCTCTCTGATTATTGGGGGAGTCTCCCTGTCTATCTCTCGCAAGGGACTGACACCTTGCTTATTTATAGGAGTGGGGGCATCATTAGGGTTTGGATGATTGTCCATTCTCAAAGTGGCGGCGGCCTGATGATTAATCAATCTGGACCATTGGTCTTAAGCGCGAAGGATCTGGGCCATAAATGTGGATAGTATTGAATCCTGCGAATGATTAATGCTGATTGCTTTAAATCTTCATGATTGGTTGTGTCAAGCTTGGATCTCTCACTACGTGTCCCATTGGCTTGATCACGAATGATATGCCCTGATCTCATTAATTATGAGGATAACATTAAATATGGTTATTGGGATCTGGTAAATCTCTGATTGATTTAATACCACGCGTCCCATAATCACCCTGTTACCGGCTGTCAAGTCATGGGGGTAATTGAATCTCTACCACGTGTCTTAATGGTGGACCCTGTCAGAGCCGCATGATATCCATGAACCGCATGAGACAGCGTCTCAGTGAGCCGCATAGGTATAGTACTTACGAGCTGCATGGGATGGTTTCTTGGTGAGCTGCAGGAAGATGATTCCTGCCAGCCGTATGAAGCTGTTCTTCAATTGAGCCGCATGGGAGTAGTCACGTGGCAATCTTGGATCGTGTCAGAGATTTTCTCCTGTTCCCGAAGAGCCTGTCATTACGACAGGACCATCATGGCACTTTATGCCAAAGCCATCAGCTGTCAAATCATGGCAGAACATTAAATAAGGCTATTACTTGATGGCCAGCTGTGTGAAGGGATCCCACGGGGACACGTGGTGTTGATCGAGCCGCATATCTCTGTTGGTCGTTTGTGAGCCGCATGTACTTTCGAGCCGCATGTGGCTGGGAGACTCTTTGAACTGCATGGGACTGTCCCTATATAAGCTACATAGATTCTCCTGCTCCGAGCCGCATGAGACTGAGAGTCTCTCCGAACCGCATAGGACTGCCCCTGTATGAGCCGCATGGGGTTCTCCTGTTCCGAGCCGCATAGACCATCATTCTGATATTTTCCATGCTTCTACAAGACCCCCTTCAAAGTTTTTAATTTGCAAAATTGGAATACTTTGAATAAGAAGCATGGCCTTTGCTAACCGCATAGATGGTTTAGCCGCATAGATTTATCTGGCCGCATGAGCTGTTAGGCCGCATAGACTTTTTTTTGCCACGTGTCCCAACCATGTGTGCAAATCTTCTGCATTAAATGCCCTTGATTCATTTTTTGAATTAACGCCGCCTTTTGGGGGAGGATTCCAAGGGTCAGTTTTGCTTTGACCGAAGTGTTTTGCCTTTATTCTTTTAGGCGGCGTGTGGATCGAGGCGTTTGTTGATTTTACGAGCCTCATTCGCCTATAAATAGGAGTAATTTATTCTTTGAGGGTTTCTTTACCTTCTCTCTTTGCTCGAAACTCCTTGTTGTCGATTTCCTCTTTGTCTTCTCCCATCAACGATCGGCAATGGCTCCCAAGAAGACTACCGCCGCTACAGGCAAGAAGGCCGCGTCGTCTTCTGCGGCCGCGAAGGGCAAGAATGTCGTGCTTCATCGACTGCGGCGGCGAACGTGGCGGCTCCTCCACCGACTGACGTGCCTATTTTTCACCCGGACGTTCACCCGCCTATTGCTGGTAAGACCATCAACATGAACTGTCATGGCTACGCCGCATATCTTATGTGCGAGCCTGTATTTCCGAGTGTGCTGCATGTCCGACTCATGTTCGAGCCATATGGGATATGACCCAGGCCTGAGCCGCATGAAAATTGTTGTTTGCAGCCGCATAATTACTTCACCATCCGGGCCGCATAAGCTCATCTGGATTGGACCGCATGAGCTCATTCAAACTGAGTCGCATAAGCCTATTTCGAACTGAACCGCATAAGATCATTTGAACTGGATCGCATAAGCTCATCCGTACTGAACCGCATAAGCCTATTTCGAGCCGAACCACGTAAGCTTATTCAAACTGGACCGAATGAGCTCATCCGAACCGAACCGCATACGCTTATTTCGAACCGAACCGTATAAGCTCATTCGAACTGAACCGCATGAGCTCTTTCAAACTGAGCCGCATATGGCTATACTGAACTAAACCGCATAAGCATCAAGTAGTTGTATTTCGGTTATCTTTTTGACCTTGTTTCTTTTGTCTTTCTTCAGTGAATCTGCCAGTAAATCCTGCGGGGGATTATTTGTGGACCCGTCACCCTGGGCGTACCTTGGTTTTAGGTACGAGTAACAAGTTTTGGAGAGGAATACCTAGAACAACTTCGCGATAAGACAACTATAGAAATTTTTGGTATTCTGGAGAATGCCAAGGAGCAGCTGGGCCCTCAGGCATGATAGGGAAGGGATGGACGTGTACTGGAGATCCAGTACAGCATCTGTGGTCGACTGAGGACATTTGTGGTCAACAGAGGACATTTATGGTCAACAGAGGACATTTGTGGTCAATAGAGGACGTTTGTGGTCAACAGAGGACATTTATGGTCAACAGAGGACATTTGTGGTCAACAGAGGACGTTTATGGTCAACAGAGGACATTTATGGTCAACAAAGGACGTTTGTGGTCAACAGAGGACATTTGTGGTCAACAGAGGACATTTGTGGTCAACAGAGGACATTTGTGGTCAACAGGGGACGTTTGTGGTCAACTGAGGACATTTGTGGTCAACAGAGGACATTTGTGGACCTATTATCCTTGTCGTACTCCGGTTGTGGGTACAGATAATAGGTTGAAAGGGAACCGACATACTTACTCAGGGGTAATGGGGACATGGCAAGCATGAAGGTTTCTTCGACGGAGCCTTCCCACTCAGAGGTAATGAGGACATGGCAGGAGTGGGCTCAATGAAGAGGGGGTACATAGAACAACTCAGAGGTAGGAGAACGTGGAAGTTCTATGCGAGGGGGCGGTTTGTTTTTGGTGGAAGTGAAAACGACTCAGAGGTAATGAGGACATGGCCGTTTCGGAAATTTGTGGATCGATTACCCTTTTTATGCACTGGAGGTGCGGGTATTAGATCATGAGGGAGGATCTTCTTCGAGAAGAAAGTTCAGAGGTATGATCATACATGACTTGCTACCTGAAAGAGTGACCGGGATGTGAGTTCAGAGGTACCAGCGGGTACATGACTCGAGAATCTGGAGAATGGTGAGCGTGAATTCAGCAGTACCAGCGGGTACATGACTCAAAAATCTGGAAAACTATGAGGGTGAGTTCAGTGGTACCAGCGGGTACGTAACTCAATAATCTGGAGAATGTTGTTTAGACATAATATTTCTTCAGAAACTTGCCGTTGATGGGCAACATGAGCAAGTCTCCATTTTGCTTAACGAGGCGGTAAGCACCGTTGGAGAACACGACCTCGATGACAAATGGACCTTCCCATTTTGGCTGAAACTTGCCGGCGGTCTTATGAGTCATGACCATTGGCCTCCGGACTGCCAGAACAAGATCGCCCACTTGGAATGCTCTGATTTTGACCTTCTTGTTGAAGGCTCCTGAGATTCGTGCTTGGTATAGCTCGATCCTTTGCTGAGCTAGGAGGCGCTTTTCATCAAAGGCGTCCAACTCTTATAGTCGACGTCGGTAGTTGTCATCCGTCGTCAATTGATAAGTGAGGGCGACGCGGAGTGAGGGTATTTGAGTCTCTAATGGGAGAACTGCCTCACTCCCGTATACTAGAGAGAATGGTGTGTTCCCGGTAGCTGTTTGGACTGTAGTACGGTACACCCATAAACACTCGCCGAGCTTCTCGTTCCAGTCGTGCTTGTTGGAGGAGACAAACTTCTTGAGGAGTTTGATGATTATTTTGTTGAATGCCTCTGCCAACCCGTTCGCTGCCGGATTGTACGGTGTCGAAGCAATATTCTGAATACGGTGCTTATCACAAAACCGATAGAATACGTGGCCTGCAAACTGCAGACCATTATTATGGATGATCCTTCGGGGCAGTCCAAAGCGGAAGATGACGTGATGCTTAAGGAAGCTGATCACGTTTGAAGTCTTAACTTCTGCGAGTGGGACAGCTTTCGCCCATTTGGAGAAGTAATCAGTGATCGCAATTATGAAGCGATGTCCTCGGGAGGAAGGCGGGGTGATTGGACCAATGATATCCATTCCCCATGCTTCGAATGGCCAGGACGCCACTGTCGGATGTAGAAACTCGGATGGTTGGTGAATGAAGTCCGCGTGGACTTGGCAGGCTTTGCATTTTCTAGCATAATCTATCGCATCTGCCACTATCGTGGGCCAATAGTAGCCCATTCGTCGAAGACGGTCTTGCAATTTAGGACCGGGCTGGTGGGCCCCACAGACACCATCATGAGCTTCTCGTACGGCTTCTTTGGCTTCTGCATTTGACAAGCACCGAAGCAACAACCCGTCATAGGATCGTAGATACAGCATTTTCGTCTCTATATCGTAGAAGAATCTGAGAGAACGCCGTCTGATGGAGGTGGCTTCCTTTGGATTCTCTGGGAGGATATCGTAGACGACGAAGTCGATGAATGGCTGTCTCCAGTCTGGTGCTCCGTCGACCGCCTGGGCGGAATAGCTTGCCACGAATTGAACGTTATTCTTGGGGCAGACCAATTCGTGGCCTATCACATCCACTGATTGGCGATCATAGTTCGGAACTGCTAGGGAAGCGACAAGACCAGCTAGGGCATCAGCTTCTATATTTCGGAGTCTGGGGACATGTTCGATGAAGAACCCCTCGAACGACGAGATGATGTCAATCGCTATTTGGTGATAGGGGATCATGTCTTCATGGCGGAGTTCGTACGAACCCCGGATCTGATTGACGATTAACTACGAATTACCGTATGCTTCAAGATATTCTACCCCCAGCTCTCTTGCAAGTTAGAGGCCAATGACCAACACGTTGTACTCGGCCACGTTGTTAGAATAGGGCTCTGTGAGAGAGTAAGCACGGTTGATCACCAACCCAGAGGGAGAAACCAGTACCACCCCGACGCCGACGACAATGTTGCCCTTAGGTCCGGTCCTTGAGGTACCGTCGAAGAACATTCGCCATATATCATCGTGAGAAGTTACATGTGAGTCAGCGACCTCATCTGGTATTTCTTCGTATATCTTGGACGTCTCCGAGCCTGGATGGGCTGCTAAAAAGTCTGCCAGAGCTTGACCTTTAACAGCCTTTTGTGGAACAAAGACCATATGATAAGGGGACAACAATATCGCCCATGTAGCGAGGCGTGAACTGAGTGCCCCTGGTTTAGTCATGAGGACTCTGAGAGGGTTGACTCGTGAGATCACATGTATGGTTTGCCTTGTGACATAATGTCGCGTCTTCTGAATAGCGAACACCAAGGCGAGGCATTCCTTCTCTACCGCAGTGTATATGTGCTCCGGTCTAACCGTCATTCGGCTGAGGTAGTATATGGCTTGTTCGTGGTCCGCATCGTTGTTTTGTGCCAACAGGGCACCGAGGGAGTGTTCCATTGCTCGTACGTAGAACAGGAATGGTTTTCCAGCAACCGGGGCCACCAAGACTGGAGGATTTGACAAATATTCTTTGATGCTGTCGAAGGCACGCTGATATTCCTCGTCACATACGAATGAGACTCCTTTCTTTATGAGGTGCGTGAACGGTCGGCATCGCCCGGAGAGGTTAGAAATGAACCTCCTGATGTAAGCTAGCCTCCTTTGGAGGCCTCTGAGTTCGCTGAGATTTCTCGGGGGACCCATCTCCATGATTGCCTTCGTTTTCTCAGGGTCTACATGAATGCCCTGAGCGGTGATAATGAATCCCAAGAACTTTCCGCTGGATACGCCCAAGAAAGATTTCGTAGGGTTCATTTTCAGATTGTGGGCTCGCATCAGGTCGAATACCGTCCTCAAGTCCTGTAAATGATCTCCCTTACAGCGACTCTTGACGGCAATGTCATCGACATAGCATTCCACCGTCTTGTGCAGGTGTTCCCTGAAGATGATACTCATGGCCCTTTGATATGTGGCACCACCATTCTTTAAACCGAAAGGCTTGACTGTGTAGCAGTACGTGCCAATTGGTGTTCGAAATGACGTATGCTTTTCGTCGTCAAGAGACATTTTGATTTGGTTGTACCCCGAGAAGCCATCCATGAATGACATACGTTCGAAGCCGCGGGTATTGTCGATCATGATGTCTGTGATGGGAAGGGGGAATTCATCTTTGGGGCACGCCTCGTTCAGATTGCGAAAGTCGATGCAGATTCGAATCTTCCCATTCTTCTTGAGGACGGGTACTATATTGGCGACCCAATCGGGATGTTGCTCCTCACGAATGAAGCCGCTGGCTATCAGTTTGTTGACTTTGGCTTCGATCACGTCCAGGATGCCTGGGCGGAAGCGTCGCTGTTGTTGCTTGACTGGCTTCGCATCCGGCCGAATATTGAGTTTGTGAAGGGCGATGTCGGGATTTAACCCTGGCATGTCTTCATAGCTCCAGGCGAACACATCAATGTATTCTCTGACAAGTTCTAGCAGCGACTCCCGTTCTTCGTCTGCTAGGCTTTTACTGACGAAAATTGGTTTTGGAGAAGATTCGCTGCCGAGGTCAACCTGTATGACTTCATCTTCAGTAGGAGGTTCTCTCAGTTCGAACCGTTTTTTCTATTGTGCATCCAATTGTTGGGCCCACGACTCTAGCTCGAGGATCTCGGGGATGTCTTCGTCTTCTTCGTAAGCGTCGATGAATGCCATGTTGACTGACAAAACTTGTCTGAACACGTCTCCGATGCTGGTATCCGAGTCAGAAGTTGGTAACCCGGTTGAATGTGACTGCCAGTCGCATTCTTCATCTGAACTCTCAGGGGTCGTAGTAGGCATTACATACCCTAACCCGCATCAAGTTTTGCTATAGTAGTCCCGTGGTTAGCCTGCCGGGACTGGCGGCTTCAAAGGTAATCGCCGCCTAGTGCCATAGTTCAAACCTGGCGTCGTCTCCAGATCATACCCTTGTTTCTGCATGAGATATTTAGATTGGGGGCTATAAAGATACAGAGGTAGTCTCCCGGCATCTGATCCAAGGTCGACTTCTTCTATGGTGAAGGGATACGGATCGTCCTTCCGGCCGAAGATGATTGGATGGTCCCCTCCCTCGATTATTCGGTAAGCGTCTTCTGCTGGAGTAAGCTGGATTGTGGTGTACATATTTGTCACCTGTGTGTGTAGGTGAGTGCCTATACCGTGTTCTATAGCGTACATTGTACATAGCTTATTGAGCTCGGTGTAGTTCAAAGATAGCCCTTTATTGATAAAGTAAGGTATCTTTTCTAGGGGGATTACATCATCAGCGGAGGGAACATCAGTGTGGGCAGCCACATACTTGGCTAGCTCCGGTTCCTCTTCGGCTACCCCCTGTGTAAAGGAAGACTGAGAGAATGCCCTGGACAGCTTGATTGTCAGAGGTTCGGCTGGTGGAGCAGAACGTGGAGTTGTTGGCAGACTAGCGACCCCCAGTTCGGCACTTGATGTGGAGCGAGGAGTGGCTGGTTCGCTAGCAGTGTCAGACCTCGAATCGGGGTGATGACCCTTCTTGGAAAGGCGTATCGTCAGCGGCTTGTCTGAGGGATTAAGCTTCTCTGTTTGGGGTTGACCGACTCTCGGCAGTCTGATTGTCAGTGGCCCCATTGTGGGCCTCGGTACTTGGCCGGACCTTGGCAGCCGGATTATCATCTGCTCCTCTTGCTCCGAGAGGCTGATCGCGTCCTTCCGTAGGGTGGCAGTAAGGGGTGCAGACTTGCCCGGTTTGCGAGCCTGGAGGTGGATCGTCAGAGGCTCTTCTGATCCTGTAGCTGTCTCGGTACTAGCTTGTACATTTCCTTCATCAAGGTGACTCTTCGACTTTTCGTATAGGCAGGAGTCCGAGTAGTAAGATTCGACCCCTTTGAAGGGATCGATGTCAGCAAATTCCGTCTTCACGAAGCCGTATTTGTCGACATATTTGAAGCACTGGTGTAGCGTAGAAGGTACGATCATATAATCATGTATCCATGGGCGCCCCAAGAGGATGTTGTAAGAAGTGTCTGCATCTATGACGTAGCAGGTGACTTCGGATTGGAGGTCGCCAATTTGACACTTCAGACGAATCTTTCCAATAGGGTAGCTCCTGCCCGAATTGAAACCGCTGATGGTGGTGCTTGTAGGTGTCAGGCGATGCATTGGGATACGGAGATGATGTAGCAGACCCTTCGGAATGATGCTTATGGAAGAGCCAGGATCTATGTGCATCCGATCCACCTTCACGTCGCCGATGTATCCTGTGTAGTATAGCGGGCGATCGTGTAGGTTGGTTTTGATGAGCATGTCCTGCAGAGTGAAGACGATGTTGGGCATTGCTTCCATGCAGGCACTGTCTTGGAGATCCACGGGTGAGTCCTCCCCGGTGAGGTTGGATTGAGCCAGATAGACATCGGCATTTTGGAGTGCTTCGCTTAATGCAATACGAACGTCCTTGGAGAGCCTTAGGAGTTCGTACAGTGACAACTTGGCCGGTGTGTTAGTCAATTGTGCTAAGATGTCAGAGTTTTAAGGCCTCTCTAGCCCTTGGGCTACCTCTTTTCAGAGGGATTTGTCTAAGCGAGTCTTCCTCGGCCTAGCCTTGTCGGTCGTCGAAGGCTGAGCCGGTCCCGGAGCATCAGTTGTAGTGGGTTGATGATTTTCAGCTGGATTGTCAACCACAGGTTGGGATTGCACTCCGGACCGCGTGACGACGGCTGTAGCTTCCTCGTTATCTGCCGAGATTGTGTGGCAGGTCCTGACTTTTCTACTTTTCTTCTTGTCGGTGGAAGATGGTGTCACTGCCACTTTTCTAGCTTGAGGGTATTTTGGTCATTTTCAAAATTTTGGAATTATTCTGGGATTTTTATTATTAAATATATTTAATATGATTTTTAGTGATTTTTGGTGATTTTTGGTAGAATTGTTTTTGACCCTATAGTTGACCTTGACTCATGTTGACTAGGAGACTGTCCTATTGGCTAACCTAGGTCAAGACATCTTGGTTAGGTTAAGAAACCCTAGTGTGACCTAAGTTAGTCATTTTAAGTTCATTAAAATTGGTTTGGGGTAATTAGGAGTTAGTTTGGCCTAAGAATGGCTTGTGAAGTCACAAGTCAAAATCATGACTTAAACTAATTAGGACTCAACCAACTAGCCAAAACCCTAGATCTAAACCCTATGGCCAGCCACATGACAGCCCCCCCTCTATAAATACTCTCCTAGGGATTAGGGCTAGCCTCTCTCTTAGGGTTTATCAAGTTTTTAGAAAGAGGTAAGTTCCATCTTCATAAATTCCTATTAAATCCAAATTAAATCCTTTTTTCCTCTAGTAAATTGCAATAGGCTCTAAATCTTGTGCTCTTGCTGTTGGAAATAATTTTTGACAGGAAAGGAACAATTTGGAAGAGTTTTGGTGGGTTGAGAAATCCTTCTCTTTGAAGCTTTTTGGGAGTTTGAACACCTATAGGTATAATCCCCTCTAATTCATTTTAAATTCTGTAAAAATTATTTCTAGGTTGCCCTAACCCTAGCCAAACTATAGAATAGGGTTTCCTAAGTTTTTGTGTCATTTCGTGTCCATTCTGGACACGTATCAGTGTGTATCACTGGGTGTTTGATGAAATGCCCCAATGGACATTTCGTGTGTTTTTCTAGATTTTGTTTGAATAGGAATTTAGTGTTAGACCTCGCTTATAGGTTTCTGGTATTTTCTCCTATTCCTTGTGTCGTGTCGTGTCGTGTCGGGCTCGTGCACATTCGGTCGTGCACGCGTGCGCGCGGGCACAGTGCGTGCCCTGCTGCTCGGGGGCTACTGCACGCTGTACACGCAATGTCGACACGTGAAATTTGGTATAGGAGTAGGGGTGTTGACTGACACGAGGCTCGCAAAGTTTCACGAGTCCTCGTGTCGTGTCGGACACGTTATTTCATGTGCACTGGACAGCTCTGTGTGCGTGTGTGTTCTGTGACTTGTGAACTGTTGTTAATCGATTTTTAATGTTTTAAATTATGTCTAAATGATTGAATAGATCCTAATTATCATGTTTAAATCCCTGTTATACCATGTTACTTAATGGTTTGGGTTTTGAGTGGTGTTTGGTTCGAAATATTGTAGAACAGTGAAAACTCTGATACTGTTCTGAAACTGTGTTTTCCCAATCAGTTTAATCCTCCCTTAAATTTTGTTTTCATCTGTCATTGATTTCCCTCATGTTACATACTTATTAACTAAGTTATTTCTTTCAATTTTAGGCTTTTGGTTATGTATTTGAGTTTTTTTTGAATATGGTTAGAGTTTATTTCGAAATTGTTATAAACCTGAGTTTGGTGTTTTGCTAACTAAGTGTTATTCCCAGTTTCCTTGATAACCTGGGAATAGGGTGATGAGTTGGTTGAATCTTCCTATTTTCTAAATGTGTTAACTGTTGAACTATGGTTCAATCCTTTCTTTGGTTTTAATTACCTGAGATTCTTTGTGATAGCCTGTGATTCAAATTGTTGGTTGTCTTTTCCTTTTTGTTTGACTGTTTTTTAGATTGTTAAACGGAAATGAAAATCATAATTGGAATGGAATTTCCATTCTTCACTGATTTTAACTCCAGTCATTGAAACCTGAGTATTCCCTTTATTTCGAGAACAAATCTGAGATTGTTTTCTAGCCACTGAATTCCTTTTATTTTCAAAATGTATTCAAAACCTGAGGCAATGGTTTGTATAGGCTATAAAACTGAGATTGTTAAATGATATTGTTAACTGAGATTTATGTGATTCACTGTATACCTGACATTGTTCTTTTAACTTAGGTATTTCACTGAGAAGGAAGTTTAAATCTGAGACTCCATTGTTAGTTAAATTGATTTCCTTTCCATTTTTCCCATGATCATTACTGTTAGCTGCTAATAAGTTGGGCTGTGAGATGATTCCAGTTTCAATAAACCTGAGAATGTTTGAACTAATGCTTGATCACTGATTACTTATTCCCTGCAATGTTAATCCTTCACTGTAAAAAAAACTGAAATGAGATTTGGGACTGTTGGGTATTTGGTTGTTGTAAATTGACTTCCTTTCCTTTCCCTTTTTCCTGTCACACTGTTTGCCTATGACACTAACACACACACTTATGTGTTCATCACTGTTCCCTGTTTTTCCAGTTTCTTGTCTCACACACACATGTCCTCTCTCCCTACCTATGTATATATAATATAGGCTTGTGGCAATTATTAGTTTCCTATAGATAATAAATATGTGTAATATGTATATAGGATATAATGTGCTATTGTTATGATACAATGTATGGGTATATAGGATATATTGTATTATGTGTTATGATATATGTAGTGTCATGATATTGGGATATTATGTGTTATGTTATAGTGTGAACATAGGGTATAGAGGCTATAGGCTATATATTCTCTAATTAGATTATTACCTATGTACCAATATGTGTATAGGCATGGCTTGACATGGTGTAGTCTAGTTAGGTCATATTATAACCTAGAATAGTTTGGTATTGCCTAGATTAGTCTAGAAAGCCTAGAATAGTCTTGCTAGACATAGTTTAGACTAGTTTGACCTAGATTAGACTTGGTTGACCTAGTTTGACTTCTAGGGTTGACCAGAGTTGACCAAAAGGTGACTTTGGTCTAGATTGACCTAGTTTCATGTAGAATGCATTAAATTGCATTGTATTATCATTCTGGACTTGTTGTGACTCGTACTGTTCTAAATAGGAGCCAGACACCACTCCTCGGACAGTACTTTCATCTCGGACTTTCAGATAGCAGGCGAGTACATTCTCTGATCTTTTCATACCTGTCTGGATATATTCATGCTCTAGATTACTCTACATGATGCTGACACGTATCTTCACGGATTAGTACTATATGGATCCCTTCCTAAGATGTTATCCCTCTACGGGTGCATCGGGTATTTCATGTTCATGTACTTTATCATGTGCATCAGGTACTTCTTGTACTCGTACTAGTTCATGTTTTTACATGTTCTCATATGCTTCATGTGCTCATGTGCTTATCATGTGCTCATGTACTACTCATTTCATGAGTTCACGTATCTTAGCTGTATTCATGTGCTTATGACATAACTTGAACGGATCCTTGTGTATTGATTGGGGCGGGATGAGTAGAATTGGTTATGTGAACACTATCCTAAGTAGCTGTATAAATGTGCCTCCTTATTTGTATTCATGTGCCCCTAAGCCGTTTACATAACCATATTGTACTCTAAATTACGTAGTCACTTACAGTCTTTACTATCATGTATCTATTTCCAGTTACAAAATATCTCCTGTTTTACTTGTACTTCCATTCAGCACTTCCAGTATTTTACTCTATTGCAATGATTTATACTCCTAACCTGATATGAACTGTTGAGAGATATGTGCTCGTTCCCGTCCTGACTGGACCTGTTGAAATATTACAGAGGATGAGGCTGAGGCGTTCTGCCCTACTTACTACGGTGCCACACTAGATGAGTGCCCAGACTTGGACCAGCAACAGGAGCCACTAGCTGTAGATGACACTCCTTTAGATTAGGACTGTCTTTTCTATTTGGGATTATTGTACTAGACTTTGAGATATTCTGAGATGTATTTATTTTTAGACACTTAGTTCTGGATTTGTATCTCTGTGATTCTCTGTTCTAGATTTTGTTATCTTTCTTTATCTATCTTACCTGTTCTACCTTAGCTGTGATTGAGTTTTATATTCTGTTATGTCACCCCTATTCGGGGAGTATAACTGCTATACCTTTAATTGTTAGAAGTTGTGACCTAGGACAGCGTTCTACCGCCGATACTGCAGCGTAGGCTGGACGTACCCACGTCTCGTGCCCTTACTCTAGGGTACGGATCGTGACACGTTTTTAGTGGTAGCCCATGCAGGTCTAGGATATAAGTGTAGTGGTATTCGAACTAGAATATCGCTGCAGCCTGCAGTAGAAATTAGCATATGTTTGAAGGTACTCAATCACACTAGGAAAACTCCTTATCAGATTCTGTATATCTATTTTGCTGCTTATTGTCTTCCTTAGAATTTTAAACTGTCCTCCTTTGATTATTTCGACTCATTCTCAGTAATTGCTTCTTGTTTGATCTGTGTCTCCAGGATGGTTGAGACGCGATCGCATCGCCCCGTGACGGGAGAGGCTGGAGAGGGGTCTGCCACCTCTCGTGTCCAGCATCCAGCTTCCGGTGCCACAGGGCCAGTGCAGCCCTCGGGAGTGGGAGTTTCTGCCACTTTTAGAGGAGCACCTCCACCAGTCGGGAGGCCGAGCATGGTGCTTCCAGAGATCCTTCCCACGTAGCAGCCTCCGCCTGCGGGGATGGTAGATGCTGTCCATCTCTTCTCCTTCGTGGAGAGGATTTTTGAGTCGCACCAGCAGCAGCAGACGAGGCAGATTGCCGATTTTAGGCAGGGGATCGATGAGGCGCACCAGCTGGTTCGCACCACAGTGGAGATGATCACAGCTCAGGGGACTCAGCAGCAGCCCCATCGGAGGAAGAAGGATATACAGGACTTCCAGAAGATGCACCCTCAGGAGTTCTTCGGCACTGAGGGCATTCACGTTGCAGATGACTGGGTTGAGCACATAGAGGAGATTTTCTGACTAGCAGAGATACCGGATCGACTCCAGATCGAGGCGACAGGCAGCCAGATACAGGATTTGGCCCGAGCATGGTATCAGGCTGATCCCAGAATTGGAGTGGAGGGCCAGACTTGGGCCTAGTTCAAGGAGCTGTTCAAGGAGCAGTTCTTTCCCGATGTAGCCTTGGGTGGGATCGAGGCGCAGTTTGAGGCTCTGGTTCAGGGGAACCAGACGGTGGCAGAGTATGCCGGAAAGTTCTGCCGACTGGCCCGGTTCATTGATGACTTGACGGAGAAGACCAAGGCGAGGAAGTTTTGTCGAGGTCTGATTAGAGAGATTCGGTCGCTGACTAAGAGCGACCGGAACGCTACATTTGCTGAGATTTATTCTGGGGCCATGGCGGCAGAGGACGACCTGGGACTGAGGCAGAAGAGAGGTCGAGACTTTCAGTCAGGCAGTAGCAGTCAGGGGCAGGCCAAGAGGCCTCACTTCCAGCAGCAGCAGCAGCAGAGGCCAGTACAGCAGTATCAGCAGCAGCATCAGCAGCAGAGGCCAGTGCAGCAGCACCAGCAGCAGAGATGGCAGTAGGCACCTCGTCCGGCAGTCATTTGTGCCTTCTGCAAGAAGCCGGGGCACATGATCCATGAGTGCAGGAAGAAGCTAGGCAAGTGCCTACTTTGTGGTGCTGGAGATCACTAGTTGAGGGACTGTCCAGGGGCTTTTGGACGAGGACAGCAGGGAGGTGGACCCAAGGCTCCAGCAGGCCTGCAGAGGGGACCAGCCCTGCCGACCCAGCAGCAGAGGTTCCAGCAGTACCAGCAGCAGGCACGGGGTGGACAGCAGGGGCGAGCTTTCGCCATGGCAGCTGAGGATGCTGAGGTTATCGGAGAGCTGATAGCAGGTTCGGTTCTTCTCGACTCCCTTCCAGCATTCGCATTGTTTGATTCCGGGGCTTCCCACAGCTTTGTGTCTGTATCATATCCTATTAGACACAGTTTGATTTCTGAACCATTGCCTAGGACCTGCAAGATCACGACCGGGGGTGGGGTCACCCTCGTGAGTGATGTTTGCAGAGGGCGGAGTGTTATATTGGGAGGCCGAGAGTTGGGAGTGAGTTTACTCGTCATACCATTACCGAACTACGATATAGTATTAGGTATGGACTGGCTGAGTAGACACCACGCCCGCATTGATTGCCGTGGGGGTAGAGTTTTGTTCGGGGCCCCAGGAGAGCCAGAGTTTGAGTACACCCGACGGCAGGCAGAGCAGGACGGCGAAGTTTTCTGTGGTGCATCAGTCGAGGAGCAGGTGGCTTCGCATCCCTTGATCGCAGAGTTTATGGACGTGTTTCTAGAGGAGTTGCCAGGGCTTCCACCGGACAGAGATGTAGAGTTCTCGATAGACTTGGTTCCCGGCGTGGAACCGATCTCTCAGCATGTCTATCGGGTGAACAACAGCGAGTTAGTAGAGCTGAAGAAGCAGGTGGATGAGCTGCAGGACAAGGGCTTCATTCGCTCGAGTTCTTCACCTTGGGGTGCACCGGTGCTCTTCGTACCGAAGAAGGATGGGTCGGTACGTATGTGTATCGACTACAGGGCACTTAACAACCTGACAATCAAGAACAGATACCCACTGCCGCGGATCGATGATCTGTTTGATCAGTTGAGCGGAGCTCGGGTGTTCTCCAAGATTGATTTGAGGTTGGGTTATCACCAGGTGAAGGTGAAGAAGGAGGATATTCCCAAGACCGCTTTCAGGATGCGGTACGGGCAGTTTGAGTTCTTGGTTATGCCGTTTGGGCTAACCAATACACCAGCAGTGTTTATGAATCTAATGAACAAGGTGTTCCACCAGTACTTGGACAAGTTCGTGGTGGTGTTCATTGATGATATCTTGATATATTCCAAGACAGAGGAGGAGCACGAGGAGCATCTGCAGATAGTGCTAGAGACTCTCAGGCGGGAGCAGCTTTATGGAAAACTCTCCAAGTGTGAGTTTTTTTTGGACCAGGTGGACTTCTTGGGGCATGTGGTGACTGGAGATGGTATCTCAGTTGACCCCAAGAAGATTGTAGCAGTTGAGGCTTGGACAGCGCCGACTTCAGTGGCAGAGATCAGGAGTTTCCTGGGGCTGGCAGGATACTATAGGAGATTTGTGCAGGATTTCTCCCGGGTTGCAGAGCCGTTGACACGGTTGACCCGGAAAGATACTGAGTATGTTTGGTCAGAGGAGTGTCAGGCAGCTTTTGATGAGTTGAAGAAGCGGCTTACGACAGCTCCGATTCTGACATTACCTTCAGGATCAGGTGGTTTCACTATTTATAGTGATGCTTCAGGGAAGGGGCTGGGTTGCGTCTTGCAGCAGCATGGGAAGGTGATTGCCTATGCTTCCAGGCAATTACGTCCTCATGAGAAGAACTACCCTACCCATGACCTGGAGCTGGCGGCGGTGATTTTTGCTTTGAAGTTATGGAAGCACTACCTGTATGGCGAGAGGGTGGAGATCTTCACAGACCACAAGAGCTTGAAGTACGTGTTCACTCAGAAGGAGTTGAACATGAGGCAGCACAGGTGGCTTGAGCTGATGAAGGACTTTGATATCGCACTCCAGTATCACCCGGAGAAAGCCAACGTGGTTGCCGATGCCTTGAGTAGGTATCCGACAGCCATGTGTTTGACTATGGATCGACACCTACTTGTAGATTTGGAGAGCCTTGGGATTGAGGTAATTGTGCCCGGAGTGCAGATGCAGTTATGGGGCCTTCAGATACAGTCAAACTTGATGGACAGGATCAAGGCGACACAGTTTGATGATGTGACTCTGCGGAGTATCCGAGAGCAGATCAGTATGGGAGTGGAGGATACTGAGTTCTCACTTGCAGAGGATGGTGCCCTGAGGCACGGTGCCAGGTTATATGTGCCTAGCGGGGAGCTCAGAGAGCAGATTATGCAGGAGGCTCACAGATCATAGTACTCTATACATCCTGTGCCAACAAGATGTACAGGGATCTGCGAGAGCATGTCTGGTGGTACGGGATGAAGAGGGAGGTGTCCAACTTCGTAGCTAGATGCTTGATCTGTCAGCAGGTCAAGGCTGAGAGGCAAAGGGCTGGAGGTTTGTTGCAGCCGCTACCCATTCCAGAGTGGAAGTGGGAGCATATTACCATGGACTTTGTATCAGGATTGCCCCGTACACCAGGAAGAAAAGACGCGATTTGGGTCATCGTTGACAGGTTGACCAAATCGGCCTACTTCTTGCCACTCAAGGTGGGTACGTCTACAGAGAGGCTGGCGGAGTTGTATATGAGGCAGATAGTCAGGATTCACGGAGTCCCCGTCAGCATAGTCTCAGATCGGGATAGCCGCTTTACTTCCTATTTCTGGAGGAGTCTGCAGACTAGCTTGGGCACTCAGCTCAAGTTCAGTACTACATACCACCCCCAGACGGACGGACAGTCAGAGAGGACTATTCAGACCCTTGAGGATATGCTGCGGACGTGCGTCCTGGATTTTGGAGGTTCCTGGGAGGATCACCTGCATTTAGTGGAGTTTGCTTACAACAGCAGTTTTCAGGCCAGCATTGAGATGTCACCATTTGAGGCTCTGTACGGGCGTAGGTGTCGTACACCCTTATCTTGGGATGATATTGGAGAGCGAGCTTTACTGGGACCAGAGATGGTTGTTGACGCAGCCGAGAAGGTGAAGCTCATCAGGGACAGACTTCGCATGGCGCAGGACAGACATCGGCACTGGGCCGATAGCCACCGGAGGCCGCTGGAGTTTGAGGTACAGATTTAGAGCTAGGATTAGAAGTAGGTTGTTTTTGTTTATTTTGTTTGATTGATCGTGTTTGATTTTTTGTAACTTGAGACCTTGCTTGTGATTAGGTTGGAGACATGGTTTTTATGCGGATATCTCCGACTCGTGGTACGATACATTTTGGTAGAGGTGGGAAGCTTAGTCCGCGCTTCATCGGCCCTTTCGTTATCAGCGGGAGAGTCGGTGACGTGGCATACAGGCTAGACTTGCCACCTGCACTAGTGGGCGTCCACAACGTATTCCACGTATCACAGCTGAGACGGTACGTGGCTGACCCTAGCCATGTGCTTGATCACTCGGAGATAGAGGTTGGACCTACTCTCAGTTATCCAGAGCTGCCTGTGGAGGTTTTGGATCGCCGGAAGAAGGTATTGAGGAACCAGGTGATACCCTTGGTACGCGTCGCATGGAGGCATCATTCTCCAGGAGAGTCTACCTGGGAGCGGGAGGATAAGATGCGCGAGCGGTACCCCTATCTTTTTGGACCATAAGGTATACTTTTTTATCCTTCTTCGCAGTTTAGTTTCGCCTTTAATTTCGAGGACGAAATTATTTTAAGGAGGGTAGATTTGTCACTGCCACTTTTCTAGCTTGAGAGTATTTTGGTCATTTTCAAAATTTTGGAATTATTCTGGGATTTTTATTATTAAATATATTTAATATGATTTTTAGTGATTTTTGGTGATTTTTGGTAGAATTGTTTTTGGCCCTATAGTTGACCTTGACTCATGTTGACTAGGAGACTGTCCTATTGGCTAACCTAGGTCAAGAGACCTTGGTTAGGTTAAGAAACCCTAGTGTGACCTAAGTTAGTCATTTCAAGTTCATTAAAATTGGTTTGGGGTAATTAGGAGTTAGTTTGGCCTAAGAATGGCTTGTGAAGTCACAAGTCAAAATCATGACTTAAACTAATTAGGACTCAACCAACTAGCCAAAACCCTAGATCTAAACCCTATGGCCAGCCACATGATAGCCCCCCCCCCCCTATAAATACTCTCCTAGGGATTACGGCTAGCCTCTCTCTTAGGGTTTATCAAGTTTTTAGAAAGAGGTAAGTTCCATCTTCATAAATTCCTATTAAATCCAAATTAAATCCTTTTTCCCTCTAGTAAATTGCAATAGGCTCTAAATCTTGTGCTCTTGCTGTTGTAAATAATTTTTGACAGGAAAGGAACAATTTGGAAGAGTTTTGGTGGGTTGAGAAATCCTTCTCTTTGAAGCTTTTTGGGAGTTTGAACACCTATAGGTATAATCCTCTCTAATTCATTTTAAATTCTGTAAAAATCATTTCTAGGTTGCCCTAACCCTAGCCAAACTATAGGAATAGGGTTTACCAAGTTTTTGTGTCGTTTCGTGTCCATTCTGGACACGTATCAGTGTGTATCACTGGGTGTTTGATGAAATGCCCCAATGGGCATTTCGTGTGTTTTTCTGGATTTTGTTTGAATAGGAATTTAGTGTTAGACCTCGCTTATAGGTTTCTGGTATTTTCTCCTATTCCTTGTGTCGTGTCGTGTCGTGTCGGGCTCGTGCACATTCGGTCGTGCACGCGCGCGCACGGGCACAGTGCGTGCCCTGCTGCTCGGGGGCTACTGCACGCTGTACACGCAATGTCGACACGTGAAATTTGGTATAGGAGTAGGGGTGTTGACTAACACGAGGCTCGCAAAGTTTTACGAGTCCTCGTGTCGTGTCGGACACGTTATTTCGTGTGCACTGGACAGCTCTGTGTGCGTGTGTGTTCTGTGACTTGTGAACTGTTGTTAATCGATTTTTAATGTTTTAAATTATGTCTAAATGATTGAATAGATCCTAATTATCATGTTTAAATCCCTGTTATACCATGTTACTTAATGGTTTGGGTTTTGAGTGGTGTTTGGTTCGAAATGTTGTAGAACAGTGAAAACTCTGATACTGTTCTGAAACTGTGTTTTCCCAATCAGTTTAATCCTCCCTTAAATAATGTTTTCATCTGTCATTGATTTCCCTCATGTTACATGCTTATTAACTAAGTTATTTCTTTCAATTTTAGGCTTTTGGTTATGTATTTGAGTTTTTTTTTAATATGGTTAGAGTTCATTTCAAAATTGTTATAAACCTGAGTTTGGTGTTTTGCTAACTAAGTGTTATTCCCAGTTTCCTTGATAACCTGGGAATAGGGTGATGAGTTGGTTGAATCTTCCTATTTTCGAAATGTGTTAACTGTTGAACTATGGTTCAATCCTTTCTTTGGTTTTAATTACCTGAGATTCTTTGTGATAGCCTGTGATTCAAATTGTTGGTTGTCTTTTCCTTTTTGTTTGACTGTTTTTGAGATTGTTAAACTGAAATGAAAATAATAACTGGAATGGAATTTCCATTCTTCACTGATTTTAACTCCAGTCATTGAAACCTGAGTATTCCCTTTATTT
The DNA here is from genome assembly GCA_029216955.1 of Iris pallida. Classification (NCBI taxonomy): domain Eukaryota; kingdom Viridiplantae; phylum Streptophyta; class Magnoliopsida; order Asparagales; family Iridaceae; genus Iris; species Iris pallida. Next base: position 14,919,021 of record JANAVB010035017.1, read on the forward strand.
CGAGAACAAACCTGAGATTGTTTTCTAGCCACTGAATTCCTTTTATTTTCAAAATGTATTCAAAACCTGAGGCAATGGTTTATATAGGCTATAAAACTGAGATTGTTAAATGATATTGTTAACTGAGATTTATGTGATTCACTGTATACCTGACATTGTTCTTTTAACTTAGGTATTTCACTGAGAATGAAGTTTAAATCTGAGACTCCATTGTTAGTTAAATTGATTTCCTTTCCATTTTTCCCATGATTATTACTGTTAGCTGCTAATGAGTTGGGCTGTGAGATGATTCCAGTTTCAATAAACCTGAGAATGTTTGAACTAATGCTTGATCACTGATTACTTATTCCCTGCACTGTTAATCCTTCACTGTAAAAAAAACTGAAATGAGATTTGGGACTGTTGGGTATTTGGTTGTTGTAAATTGACTTCCTTTCCTTTCCCTTTTTCCTGTCACACTGTTTGCCTATGACACTAACACACACACTTATGTGTTCATCACTGTTCCCTGTTTTTCCAGTTTCTTGTCTCACACACACATGTCCTCTCTCCCTACCTATGTATATATAATATAGGCTTGTGGCAATTATTAGTTTCCTATAGATAATAAATGTGTGTAATGTGTATATAGGATATAATGTGCTATTGTTATGATACAATGTATGGGTATATAGGATATATTGTATTATGTGTTATGGTATATGTGGTGTCATAATATTGGGATATTATGTGTTATGTTATAGTGTGAACATAGGGTATAGAGGCTATAGGCTATATATTCTCTAATTAGATTATTACCTATGTACCAATATGTGTATAGGCATGGCTTGACATGGTGTAGTCTAGTTAGGTCATATTATAACCTAGAATAGTTTGGTATTGCCTAGATTAGTCTAGAAAGCCTAGAATAGTCTTGCTAGACATAGTTTAGACTAGTTTGACCTAGATTAGACTTGGTTGACCTAGTTTGACTTCTAGGGTTGACCAGAGTTGACCAAAAGTTGACTTTGGTCTAGATTGACCTAGTTTCATGTAGAATGCATTAAATTGCATTGTATTATCATTCTGGACTTGTTGTGACTCGTACTGTTCTAAATAGGAGCCAGACACCACTCCTCGGACAGTACTTTCATCTCGGACTTTCAGATAGCAGGCGAGTACATTCTCTGATCTTTTCATACCTGTCTGGATATATTCATGCTCTAGATTACTCTACATGATGCTGACACGTATCTTCACGGATTAGTACTATATGGATCCCTTCCTGAGATGTTATCCCTCTACGGGTGCATCGGGTATTTCATGTTCATGTACTTTATCATGTGCATCAGGTACTCCTTGTACTCGTACTAGTTCATGTTTTTACATGTTCTCATGTGCTTCATGTGCTCATGTGCTTATCATGTGCTCATGTACTACTCATTTCATGAGTTCACGTATCTTAGCTGTATTCATGTGCTTATGACATAACTTGAACGGATCCTTGTGTATTGATTGGGGCGGGGTGAGTAGAATTAGTTATGTGAACACTATCCCAAGTAGCTGTATAAATGTGCCTCCTTATTTGTATTCATGTGCCCCTAAACCGTTTACATAACCATATTATACTATAAATCACGTAGTCACTTACAGTCTTTACTATCATGTATCTATTTCCAGTTACAAAATATCTCATGTTTTACTTGTACTTCCATTCAGTACTTCCTGTATTTTACTCTATTGCAATGATTTATACTCCTAACCTGATATGAATTGTTGAGAGATATGTGCTCGTTCCCGTCCTGACTGGACCTGTTGAAATATTACAGAGGATGAGGCTGAGGCATTCTGCCCTACTTACTACGGTGCCACACTAGATGAGTGCCCAGACTTGGACCAGCAGCAGGAGCCACTAGCTGTAGATGACACTCATTTAGATTAGGACTGTCTTTTCTATTTGGGATTATTGTACTAGACTTTGAGATATTCTGAGATGTATTTATTTTTAGACACTTAGTTCTGGATTTGTATCTCTGTGATTCTCTGTTCTGGATTTTGTTATCTTTCTTTGTCTATCTTACCTGTTCTACCTTAGCTGTGATTGAGTTTTATATTCTGTTATGTCACCCCCATTCAGGGAGTATAACTGCTATACCTTCAATTGTTAGAAGTTGTGACCTAGGACAGCGTTCTACCGCCGACACTGCGGCGTAGGCTGGATGTACCCACGTCTCGTGCCCTTACTCTAGGGTACGGATCGTGACAGATGGTGTGGGCCGAGTCACTTCTGACACCAAGTTTGGATGGATCCACATGACCTTTCCTCGTGATGTGGTGAGGGGTACCATACCGGCAGCCTGATCTCGGGGAGATGGAAGATTGGTAATCTCCATTGTCGCTAGAGGGACGGGGATCACCCCGTCTTGAGTCTCCGTCGGAGGGAAGCTGCCGAATTGTACGGACACCATATTGGCCGCCACGGTTACCTCTTCAAAATCGATGGCCAGAGCGTTTGAATCGATGAGGTTTTGGATGTACCATTTTAGCTGGTAACAATCGTGTGTAGCATGATGGACATAGCGATGATAATGGCAGTACTTTGGATTCTCCATCTCTGCCGGCCGCAGTTCCCGTCTTGGTGGAGGAAGTTGAATTCTGTCCTCTTGTATGAGCATGTCCAAGATGGGCTTGACGTGACCGTCTTCGAAGGAGTAAGTAATTTGTGGCCATTGTTTGTCTGCTAGCTTCGGCTCAGGTTTTTGTGCTGTATCGGCCACCATAGCCTGCTTTCCTTTGCTATCCCGATTGTTGGAGGGGCTACCCCCATTATCGTTGTTGGGACGCTTGCCCTTGTTTTCTCCTTCCGAGATGTGCAATTCCAGTTGGCGAGCCTTCTTCAATCGTTCTTCGGCGCTTGTGGCGCTGATGATGAACGTCTTCCAATCTTTGAATTGACTTTCGCCCATCCAGAGACTGATCGTTGGAAGCAGCCTCTTTTGGCAAATTTCAATTAAAGAGGAATCTGGATTTCCGGAGGGCAGCTTCATGGCGGTTTGGCGGAACCGCTCAATGTAGTTCCTTGTCAGCTCCTTCTCCCCTTGGACGACGTCCATGAGGGTGGACATGGTGACGTCCTGCCCTACTTCGTAGAATCTCTCCAAGAACAGGCGCTTGAAGCCGACGAAGGAGTGGATGCAGTTGTCCGGCAGATTGTGATACCAGTCGAAAGCGACTTCTTCCAATGCCCCGACGAATAATCGGGTGAGAATGGCATCGTCGTGGGGCAGATGGTCTGTGGTGACCTCGAAGTAAGTGATGTACCAACTTGCTGAAGTCTTGCCATCATAGGGATTGATGTTGAACGGCTTATATCTTGGTGGAAAGGGAACATCCCTCCATGCAGCAGGGTATGGTTGCCGTATTCTGAGGTCTTGAGAGTTTTCTCGAGCGTGGAACATGGCTCGGAGCTCCTGGACCTCTCTTCTCGCTTCGCATGCTTCGTCCACGGCGGTAGGGGCCGTTGTTTCTGGGGGATTGTTGCCCGGGTTCGGTGCCGCTGAATTTGAATCTACATTGATTGCGGGACCCGCGCTTGTTTGGCCAGGTGTCACTCCCTGCAGAGTAGGAAAAGCCGCTTTGATCTCGTCTACAGACTTGACCAAGGCGTACAGTATGGCCTCCAAAGTGTCGATGCGATGGCGATCACTGGAACCACCTTGATTGCTGTCCGTCATGAACACCGTCCTTACATGAGGAGTGATGGAAGGAACGGTGGAGGATGTGCCCTCCGAGTCATACCCATGCACCGAGAAGTCATCGGGGTAGGTGGGAATGTTCTCTTCGGGTTCGGACTCGGAGGGAACAGTACCCCCAGCCTCAGAGCTTGCTTCGTCTTGAGAGTCATGGATGTCCTCGGGGACATCGGCGTCTGTTATACCTGATGGGAGAGTTGTTTCCCCGGGCTCGTCTCCTTGAAACATCGGATTGTTGTGGATGATCGAAGGAGTGCTACCCCCAGTTCCCACGACCCCCAGCGATGTGGATGATGAATTTCCCATTGCAGCAGATTTCGTCTTTGAACGGGTGTGTTGGAATATTCCGGTGGAGGACAACCGTTTAGACCACAGTTTCTTAGCGGTAGTGGTTGATATCTTGGGACTGGAGATGCTTGTCTTCTTCCCTCTCCCCTCGGCGGGGACTTTCTGAGTGGAATTACAGGAGACAACAGGAGGTGCCTCGTCCTCTGAGCTTGGATGCTGTAGTCTTTGGAAGACTGACGGCCGGTCTTCCGTCACTGCCGCGTTGTTGCAACAGCAGTTGACGATGATTTGGGTGCAGTGACGTCCAAGCGAGGACTCTTTGCACACCGAAGCCCCTTCTTTTTCCTTGCGCTTGTGGAGGATCGCCTCACGCAGGTCAGAGGAACCACTTTGTCCTTTTGCCGCCGGGGGCTGGACTCGAGCGGTTCTATACAACTTCCCATCAGAGGCCCGCGTGATAGTCAACGGGACGCCCCGATAGTCAGAGATTGGGGCAGCTGACTGGGCTTGATGAGCCCGCGCTGCCCTAGACTTCTTCTTTTTAGCACTTGCGGGTGCGTAATAGGAAGAGTCTAAGTTGAATACCATAGAGTATGGCTTATCATCCAGAGAACCATCAGGGTCAGGACCGTATGAGAGACGGTCGAAGACTGATCGAGAAGAGAGTAGAACGGACGCTATGCGGCTAGGATTGGAAATCGTGTAGGCTGTCTGCATGCGGTTATCTTCTGCTATCGGATGAGTTGTTCTTGTGCGACTGGGAGTCACGACCGTGCAGACTGGCCGCATGCGGTTGGCAACTGTGGCCGTATGGGTTTTTTGCAAGCGATTGACTTCAGTGACCGCATGAGTCTCATCCATGCGATCGGCAATTGTAGCCGCATAAACTATGCGGCTGACAGATGTGGCCGCATGAGTTTTCTTCATGCGGCTGGCGGATGCAGCCGCATGAGCTTTCTCCCTGCGGCTAATACCCTTATGCGGCTCGGATCGCATAGAGTTTCTCTCTGCTCCTGTAAGTCCAGCATCATAGTATTTTCTTCTGCCGGACTTGGGGACAGTAGAGTTGTCTACGGTCTGAAGTGGGGCCGCAGAAGAGTCCTTCTCGCCGTCTTGAGCAACAGAGGGTATCCCATCGAGGGCTTGGGGAGGAGCAAATGATTTTGGCCTCTACTCTTTGCGAGCCTTTGTCGTACGGGTGCGCTTCTGGACCGGGCCAGCGCTTCCTTCGGAGAGCATCTCTTCAAACGCCTGTTGGTCGAAGCGGATGACCATCTTTTGTTGCGTGGAGCCAAGTTTGGCTGCATCCGACTGCGTCACCAACTCCTCAGCCGTGGAGAAGTTTGTCCCCAGCAGAGTCGCCATCGTATTTGCCATAAAATATAAAAAAACATAACAATTATCGGAGGACCGGACTTTTACTTCACGTTACAAACTCGCTTGTACAAAGAAAGCCTAGGAACAAAAACCTAGGTACAGCAGTCTAAGTACAATTGTTTATTTTAGATTCGGGGGGTGACGATAGAGGCTCGGGAAGGCGACGGCAGCCCTGCCTTACTCCTTGGACGATCGGTATGCAGCCTTGGCTCCTGTGACGAGATGGTTGGCGTTGATGAAGAAATGCTCTTCTTGCTCTCCCTCTATTACTCTTCTGGCTTCTCTCTCTCTCTGTGTGTATTCTCTCTCTGATTATTGGAGGACTCTCCCTGTCTATCTCTCGCAAGGGAATGGCACCTTGCTTATTTATAGGAGTGGGGGCATCATTAGGGTTTGGATGATTGCCCATTCTCAAAGTGGCGGCGGCCTGATGATTAATCAATCTGGACCATTGGTCTTAAGCGCGAAGGATCTGGGCCATAAATGTGGATAGTATTGAATCCTGCGAATGATTAATGCTGATTGCTTTAAATCTTCATGATTGGTTGTGTCAAGCTTGGATCTCTCACCACGTGTTCCATTGGCTTGATCACGAATGATATGCCCTGATCTCATTAATTATGAGGATAAAATTAAATATGGTTATTGGGATCTGGTAAATCTCTGATTGATTTAATACCACGCGTCCCATAATCACCCTGCTACCAGCTGTCAAGTCATGGGGGTAATTGAATCTCTGCCACGTGTCTTAATGGTGGACCCTGTCAGAGCCGCATGATATCCATGAACCGTATGAGATAGCGTTTCAGTGAGCCGCATAGGTATAGTACTTGTGAGCCGCATGGGATGGTTTCTTGGTGAGCCACAGGAAGATGATTCCTGCCAGCCGCATGAAGCTGTTCTTCAATTGAGCCGCATGGGAGTAGCCACGTGGCAATCTTGGATCGTGTCAGAGATTTTCTCCTGTTCCCGAAGAGCCTGTCATTACGACAGGACCATCATGGCACTTTATGCCAAAGCCGTCAGCTATCAAATCACGGCAGAGCATTAAATAAGGCCATTACTTGATGGCCAGCTGTGTGAAGGGATCCCATGGGGACACGTGGTGTTGATCGAGCCGCATATCTCTGTTGGTCGTTTGTGAGCCGCATGTACTTCCGAGCCGCATAAGGCGGGGAGACTCTTTGAACCGCATGGGACTGTCCCTATGTAAGCCACATGGATTCTCCTGCTCCGAGCCGCATGAGACTGGGAGTCTCTCCGAACCGCATGGTACTGCCCCTGTATGAGCCGCATGGGGTTCTCCTGTTCCGAGCCGCATAGACCATCATTCTGATATTTTCCATGCTTCTACAATGATACGAATATGGTGACATGCAGATGGCATTGATTTTGTATGTGTCCTTGTGCACTTTGGAGTGTCATACTCTCGTCTGGTACGTGTCTACAGACACAACACGTCATGGATCCGACCTTGATATTAGAATGATCTTACTTTCTAGGTTGAATATCTCATGAACAGTCTAATTTTGATAAATAATTTGCAGATCCATATTTCTAATTTAGAAGACACAGTGTATGTGTTGTTTGGATAGAGGTCAGCAAATGCATGAATGAATAAAGAATCTCAATTGTGAATTCTGTTTAAAGCATAATTTAGTTACTCTAATCATGGTACAGCAGTTACTCCTAAAATTTATGATTGTGTTTGCTATTTAGTTTTGTATTAGTACGAAGCAGACAATAGAACTATCTACACTAAGATGCAATGGACACACAAACCGCACTTGTACTAACTATGATCTCAAGGAAAAAGGCATATGTACTACTATCCTAGTTTCCAACTCGCAAACATCTCTACACGACCAGAGAAAAATTTCCATGTGAGCTATTGGCATGAACAAATATTCAAAAAAAGACTTGTGAAGGAAAAAAAATATAGCAACATCTTTGTATGTGTCAGACGTATCCAACAACACAAACACTCCAAATCAAAAAACGTACAAAATTAGATATACAAGACGATTAGCTCTTAGATTGTTAGAAATATTTACTTTTCTCCTTTAATAATCTGTAAACAAAAAATAAACAAAATTAAGGTTACCGGCTTCCAGAAAAGTCGCGCACGAAACACTGCCCTAAGGGTTAATCTGAGTCTATGTGCAGACTTTTTTGAATGCTCCTAGTGGTAAAATTCTCGCTCTACCGGTATCCCGTCGTCACACATGACTCGGAGAGATTGACCCGAACTTAACTTTTCCCAAAAAATTGAAAGGGGAACAATTTGAAAGAATGAGAAGAAGAATGATAGTTTTCTATATAGACACAATTTTTCTTCTTGGGATGAGCTTAGAGAAGTTTGTAGGAGAAGAAGATGGTGTGAAGCTTTGATGGTGATAGGTTTGGCTTGGGTGTGTAAGAACTGAACTATGTAGGAGAATGGAGAAAGAAGACTTTGGTTCTCTTCCACCTTTTTTCTTCTCATTTACCTTTGCCAAGTGTAAATATATATATAGAACCCATACCCAAAGCCAAAAAATAAAAGACCATAGACAAGGATTTAATAGGAATCAATGGCCTAATTAAAAGGATTTATAGGAATTAATGGACTAATAATACCATAAAATAACCAGCCAAAGAAAACATCCATTAAGGCATTAAAATCATTCATTTGGAATGAATCAAGATGATACATGTGGGAAAGTTTGGTAAGTTGTGAATGAGGAGAAAATAGTAAGCTGTGGTGAATTAATATGAGGAGTCAATGAAATTTAAAAGAAATTAAGGGGTGGTAATGAAGCCTTTACGAAATTGATTAGAAAAATAAAATTTGGAGGTTAGTTTTTTTTTTTCCATCAAGAATTACAACAATATGAAGAATGTATGTGTGAATATTGCAAAGTACTGAGGAAGCAAAACCAAGACAACATTTTGGAGTCCATGGGAAGCTCAAAATGAGTTTTGAGTCGGGAATAGTAGCTCTAAACATGTTCCTATATATTATTAAGTCAATATTCACTTTAGTACAAACATGGGCAGGCACATTGATATCCATAAGCGAATGTTGAGAGTTGTCTTTTGAGGGCCTCTTTCTTTTATAAAAGAGGAACAACCATAAAGGAGACATTGATCATACGAGAGAAGCTTTCCTTTTTCTTTTTTTTAGTATTTTGTTGTTTTTGTTAGACTTATTTTGAGATACTTTGTATAATATCGCATGTTTTTTTTTGGGGTGGGGCAACCATGTCCTTTACATATGCTACATATTTTCTTACCTATGTCGCTTGTTACTTATAATGTGAAAGACAATCAACAACAAAGACCATCTTTTTCGGGATCAAATGTCATTGTACTCTATTCAACTTTGTTAAGTGTCATTTCTGCTCTAACTTTGGCAAATGTTGTTTCCTTTTCCATAATGAATCTAGGTTGTTTTAGTTATTGCGTTGTCCTAGCTGTTTCTTAAATAAGAGCATCTAAAGTGAAGACACTCCAAACATATACTCTAAATTACTAAAAATTGTGTAAATTATTATTTTTAGAGTGTCTCCTTAATATTGGCACACAATGGTACACTCCAAATAAATATTCCAAATTAACATCCTTCTTCTTTTTTCTCTTTATTTTTCTTTCTAGTTTGGTAAGATTTTTTTCTCCCTCTTTTCCTCTTAATTTTTCTTCCATATTTGGTAAGAACAACTAATTGGATGAGCTCATAAATTAAGGTAGCGGAGCTAGAACATGCTCCAAATATGGAGTCTCTTAGCTTTTTAGCAATTTTTAAGTATTGACAAGCGCCTACTGTGTTGGCCCATTGGTCTGATGGAACTGAGGATTCCCAAGACCCTAGTTTGGTATGCGTATTGATTGATAGAAAGTTAAACAGATATAAACGTGTTCTAACTCTTCATAGGCGGAAACTAGGGTTCCCAAATTATACCTGCGGCGAAAAGAAGACAACTGTTCCTAGTAATCTCGAGCAGTCACGACCCTAAGATCTTCTGCACGTATTCTTTCCTTGGGTTGGACGTCGTATGGGCGACGATCTCCCAATCTTTTGTTCTCCTTGGCAGCCCTCCCTTTCTCTCCTTGCGTGAATCATGAATTTAGAGAAAGCTTATTATTTCTAATATGATTATGACGGCCAGATAATAGAGGATATATATAAGGCTACGACAGGGACCATAAGGAGATATTAGGGTTAGGTCTCCTAACGGATCTGTGTATCCCGTGTTCAGCCCGAATGGACAACCCAAGCACATTAACAATATCTCGGTCCACTAGAGAGCTATTGTTGTACTACCTTCCTAATCCAAAATTATGATTATGGGCTCCTTTTATTATATGCTCGTTTGGCACTCCATGCTAAGATATCGAATGTCCGTCGATTAAATTAAGTTACTGACAACTATATTGATCGACATCTTTTATCCTTAAGTAATACCACTCAACTTTATTTGTCATGTCGGATATAATCTACCTGTAGGGTTTACATGACAATCCTTATGACTCCTTAAGGGGACATAATCAATCCGACGTATCGGGACATGGATTCCTTTTATAATCAACAGCCCATCATACATACAATGTTATTACCCAATTCATAGAGGTTGTTGACCCATAATGAATCTTACTCTTTTATAAGTCAAAGTAATGCACACTACATATATATGTCTGTTATTATATCCGGATTAAGAGCACAAGCATTCATAATAATAGAGATATTTTCTCTTATGTAGTCAATACAAAGAGAATAACCTCAAGTGGTCCTATTTAATACACACAAAGTGTACTAGTGTAAACCTATAGTCAAGACAGACTAATACCATATTACACTACAACCTTTCTAATAGATTGTCCAAGTCCATCTAGGTTATAAACTATTTATATATTCCATAGGGAACTGATAATATGATCTTCTGTGTGACAACACACACCATATTATCTGTAATATAGAATATCATACACTTGCAACAAATACAATATTTAAACATTTGCCCCTATGATTCTCATTCAAAATTTAAGGAAATAAAGTTAATACAAAAGCGATGCTTTTAGTATATAACCCTAACATGGTCATGGTCAAACCTGATTTTAATAATTGATCTAACCCTGTTGCGATATAAGGGCTACTTGGACAATTGCTAAAGGTCTGCTACTGCTACCGTTTTGCCACATGAGTATGTATTTCAATATTTAATATAATTTTTATATTTTATTGAGTCTTGGAATATGATGTACACCGAGTAGTACTGGCAAATAGGCTATCCCAAAATATTTTTAAAATATCCTTTGTTTTGAAAATAGTCCATTTTATAAAAAGCTCCTAAACTGCTTAAACTTTTCAAAAAGCCCAAAATTCTATTTGCAAAAATCCCTAAAATCAAACTCTGGACTCCAGGAGAATTCGGCCCGAATTCTGCCCGAGTTCGGTTAGTGCCCGTTGGATTTTGAATTTGGTTATCCCGCAATTACGGATGCAACGGCTATTTGCTGAGATTCTCTCAAAAAATTTGTTCGAATTCTGCCGTTGGAAAAACTATAAATAGAGAAGAATTTTCCTCATTTCAACAAACCTCTCTCTTCTCTTCTCTCTAAGCTTAATACATTCTTCCAAAGTGTTCTAAGCTCTTTCATTTTCAAATCCTAAGCCAGTTACAATCCTCTAGTCGATTTGTCAGTACGGTACGGTCTAGAAGTTTCAGAGTGATTGTAATCATAGGCTTGATGGAAGAAAGATACTTCGCAATTGAAGTTGGTTGAGTACTTCAGATCAAAGCTCGCATTGTAGAAGTTGTAAGGACTTCGGATGAAAACTTCTAGTATTTTTTCATAGTGGATTTCAACTGGAAGATAGAGTTCTTCCGAGTGGAATAGTCCTGATCACAAGAGGAAAACTAGTATACATCCTTGTGTTTGTGTTTGCTCTCTGCTCTCTGCTTTTTTATTTACATGTGATATATATTCTATGATCTTGCTGCTAACAATTTTTTATTAGCTAAATTTCAGCTGCTTATACTATTCACCCCCTCTAGAGTATAACGCATTTTGTTCCTACGATTGGTATCAAAGTGGGTTATATAGGTAAAGCGAGGTAACACTGTTATTAAATTCTTACTTATATTGTTGTTACATAGATTACTATATCACACATGACAACTGTAAAATTCACAAGTGAAGGCTAGGCCACAAACAAACCTCTATTGTTTGATGGTACAAATTACACATACTTGAAAACACGCATGAGTTTTTTTTGAAATATCTAGATTTTGACTTATGGTCTATTGTGGTTGATGGCTATAAAAAGCCTATACATATCCTTGTTGATGGAGAGTTTGTTGAGAAACCCCATGACAAGTATACTGAAGCTGAAAAAAATATGTCAATCTTGACGCACGTGCTATTAACGCTTTGTTTTGTGCCTTAGATATGACTGAATTTAATAGGGTGTCTACATGCACAACATCAAATGAAGTGTGAAAACTTCTCGAAGTTACTCATGAAGGCACGACACAAGGAGTCAAAGATTAGCAGACTTACTCAGGAGTATGAGGCGTTCAAGATGAAGCCAAACGAATCCGTCATTCATATGTTTACAAGATTTCTGGATATTGTAAATCCTATGTCTTTATTAGGCAAGGAATATAATAACCATGAGAAGATTCGCAAACTTCTACGAGCTGTCACGAAGAACTAGATTCCAAAGGATATAACAATTATTGAAGGAAACAACCTCACTACTATGTCTTTTGAAACACTCATTGGTAAGCTACTCACTCACGAGCTGGAACTTCAAGACTTTGAAAAAGATGCACCAAATGAGAAGTCGATCGCCCTCAAAGCTCAACACAGAAGATCTGTCAAAGATGATTCCTACGATAGTGACTCTGACTCTGAAGATCAAGCTCTCATAGTAAGAAAGTTCAAAAAGTTTATGAGATTCAATAGAAGAACAAAAGAACACAACAACAACAATAGCAACAACGAAGAAGATCCAATCTGCTATGGTTGTAAGAAGAAAGGACACATCATAAAAGACTGTCCAACAACATCATCATCAACCAGAAAAAGTAACAAGTATGACAAGGGTTACCTGAAGAAATCAACATTCAGAAGGTATGCCAACATAAGTATATGGCATGAAAGCGAAGCTAGCAACTCAGAAGATGAACAATTAGACGACGCTGCAAATGTATGCTTATGGTATTTGATCAAGAAAATACTAACCCCTGTTTGATACATATGATGATTTTATCTTTGAACAGTTAGGCGAAGCCTTTAGTAAACTCTTAGGAGATTACAGAAAACTGCGTAGCAAATACCAAAACTCTAAGAAGGTACTCAAAGAGTACAAAGGTAAAATAGGAAGACTTACCGACCTACTAGCTGAGGTTAGAAGTAATGATAATGCTAGTAACATAGGTGAGCTTTCTTCTGTTAAGTTATAGTTACACGAGACCACAAGACTATCCGAAGAAAGAGACATGACCATTACCAAATTAGAGAAAGACTTACTCAAAGATAAGAAGAGTCTTCAGCAAGCACTAGTCAGAAATGATGCACTCACTACTGACTATAATACATTGTATGACACTTCCAAAAAGTTGGAAATTAGGTTAGGAAAGCAGCCTGAAGTTGTTGCTTCCTACCCTAACACGTGTCACTTACTGAAATGCAGGAACGCTGTCAAACCTAACACCGTCAAACCAAACCCAACCAAACTTTTGTCCAAGAAGACTAATAGGCATGTTTTTTATTATCAATATCCAACTATAAAATCAAGACCTACCAATCATGCACAATATACTGCATCTAACACTCAACATGCTAGATGTCATTATTGTAGCACCATTGGTCATATCTCTCCTGCATGTAGAGTAAAAAAGCTTGCTGATTTAAAAATATGTGTATGGATACCAAAGACTAATATTTCAGGACCCTACAAGAAATGGGTACCAAAAGTTTTATAGGTGGAACACCCAACGCATGCTAGAAGCAAGTGGATCTTCGACAGCGATTGCTCACGGTATATGACCGGTGATGCTTCATTATTCGCAACACCGTCGAAGGAGAAAGAAGGATATGTCTCCTTTGGTAATAATCTTAAAGGGTATGTAGTAGGTATCGACAATATTGGTAAGGCTCCATATCCTGTGATTAAAAATATTTGTCTAGTAACCGAGTTAAAACATAACCTACTTAGCATAAGCCAGACAATGGTTATGGTATTAACTTTATCAAAGACAAATATACTATAGTTGATAGCTCAACTGGTAGTACTATCTTTGAAGGTATTAGGGAAGACAATATATATGTTTTCTATCTATTAGAGGAGGCTAACAAAGCAGGTATATGCTTAATCGTCAAGAATGGTGAGAGTCAATTATGGCACATGAGACTCGGTCATGCAAACATGGACACAATTTTAAGACTATCCACAAAGAAGTTGATACGAGGCTTATCGGACATCACCTTTAAGAAGGATACGGTATATAGTGAATGTGAAAAGAACAAAGCTACCTGATCCATTTTTAAGTCCAAAAATGCTGTAAATACCACTAGACCTCTAATTACTGCATATAGATTTATTTGGGCTTAGTAGAATTGCTAGCCTAGGTGGTAAGTTATATGTATTTATAATAGTAGATGATTTCTCTAGATACACATGGGTATATTTTCTTGCACGCAAAAATGATGCATTGTCTGAATTCGTCTCCTTTTGCAAGAAAGTTCAGAATGAGAAAGGATTCATGATCACTCATATTCAACATGATCATGACGACGAATTTGAGATGCAGAGTTTGAGCAATTTTATGACACACACGGTTATCTGCATGAGTTCTCCTGCCATAGGACTCCACAACAAAATAGAGTTGTGGAATATAAAAACAGGAATCTATCTGAAATGGCTAGAGTTATGTTAAACCAGTTTAGTCTACCTAAATAGTTTTGGGCTAAAGCTGCCAATACAGCTTGTTATGTTCTCAATAGAGTTCTAATTTGACCTAAATTGAAGAAGACTCCTATGAGTTATGGTTGGGTAGGACACCATCTGTTTCTTATTTCAAAATCTTTGGTTACAAATGCTTTATCCTTAATACTAAAGATAATTTAGGAAAATTTAACGAAAAGGTCGATGAAGGCATATTTTTAGGTTATGCGGCCAAAAGCAAAGGGTATAGAGTCTTCAACAAAAGGACCATGATCATCGAAGAGTCAATAAATGTTACTTTCGATGAACTAAATCAACAAACAATCGATGATGATGATGAAGGCGTCAGTACACCAAGTACAACACCTGTAAAACCTTCAAGTATAGTACCTACAGATCCTTCAAGCAGAGCACGTACAAAACCAGAAGTTGGAACCAGCTACCTTGAGAGTTTGCCAAAAAGAATAAAGTTTATGGCTGACCATCCCAAGGACTTGGTAATAGGTGAGATTACCAGGGGTGTAAGTACTCGTTCCTCAAGTAGAGATATAGTTTCCTGTGTTGCATTTATTTTACAGCTAGAACCCAAAACTATTGAAGAAGTATGTAGCAATAATTTTTTGTTAGATGCTATGCAAGAAGAATTAAACCAATTTGAACGGAATCAAGTTTGGGAACTTGTTCCCAAGCCCATTGATCATCCAGTCATTGGCACCTGCTGGATATTTTGAAATAAACTTAATGAGAATGGTTTAGTTACTCGTAACATGGCTTGACTCGTAGCTAAAGGATACAACCAAGAGGAAGGTATCGACTACGATGAGACCTATGCCCCCGTTGCGAGAGTAGAATCCATTTACATATTATGTGCATTTACATATTTTCATAATTTTAACTTTTTCAAATGGACGTTAAAAGTGCTTTTCTTTACGGTTTCATAAAATAAGAAGTTTATATAGCTCAACCTCCAGGTTTTACTGATTTCAAAAATCCTGATCATGTTTTCAAGTTGAAGAAAGGCTTACATGGCTTGAAACAAGCCCCTCGTGTTTGGTATGATCGTTTAAACTCTTTTCTACTTGATAACAGTTTTACAAAAGGCAAGGTTGATACTAGACTGTCTATAAAATCTTTTAATTGAAATTTTCTTTTAATTTAAATTTACATTGACGATATTATCTTTAGATCTACTGATGAATCTCTTTGTCAAAAAATTTTAGAGTGTATGCAGAATGAGTTTGAGATGAGCATGATGAGAGAACTCAAATTTTTCTTTGGACTGCAAATCAAACAAACCAATAATGGGATGTTTATTAATCAAACCAAGTACACAAAAGACTTACTAATGATGTTCGATCTGAAAACCGTCAAATCTTTTGGCACTCCGATGGCAACTTCAACCAAGCTTGATATTGATGAACAAGACAAACCGATTGACATACGTAAGTATCGAGGTATGATTGGTAGTTTACTTTATTTAACTACTAGTCGTCCTAGTATAATGTTTAGTGTTTGCTTGTGTGCACGTTTTCAACCTAATCCTAAGGAATCACACTTGTGCACGGTTAAGTGTATCTTTCGGTACCTTAAAGGCACTTCTTCTGTAGGCTTATGGTATCCCAAAACTATATCCTTTGACCTAATCAGTTACTCGGATGCTGATTTTGTGGGATACAAAGTAGATAAAAAAAAGTACTAGCGGTACGTGTCATTTCCTAGGTAAGGCTCTAGTCTCTTGGTTTAGCAAGAAGCAAAATTCTGTCGCATTATCAACTACTGAGCTAAGTATATTGCCATAGGACGTTGTTGTGCACAAATTTTTTGGATGAAGCAAACCATAGAAGACTTTGGTTTGCAGTATTCGTACATACCCATTTTATGTGATAACACTAGCACTATTAATTTGACTAAGAATTCTGTATATCACTCTCGCACTAAGCATATTGAGATTCAGCATCATTTTCTTAGAGATCATTAAACAAATGGAGATATAAACCTTGTATATGTAGACACATAGAACTAATTAGCTGACATCTTTACAAAATTATTAGTGGAAGATCGTTTCTATTATTTATGTCAAGAGTTAGAAATTTTAGATGTCAATAATATTAATTAATTTTGTTTTATTGATTATTTTTCAATATACAAAATTGTTTTTGATACAAGCCTACAAAGGGTCTGTCTGTCACTACGGCTATGGCTAAAGCAAAATGGTATTTACGCGTTCCCCGGTGAAGCTTCGTTAGCTGGGACAATACCCCTACAGCTAATCTGAGACAGTATATATATAACAAAATTTAATTCATAAAATAATATTAATTATATTAATTGAAATTTAAAATAACTAAATTTGGAATTAAATAATAAAAAATATTGATGAATATGAAGTGGCATTGCCTTTAATTCTGCTAAAATATACCTCAACAGAACCCCAGGCGAACTCTGACCGAATTCGGCCCGAGTTCTGTTGGTGTCGGGTGTTTTAAGTTAAAACCTGAAGTGCCCCTTCCTATTCATCTTCTCCATATCCTCAAAACACAGCAGCAACCGTGCCCGAAGTCTCTAAACCCTAGTTTTTCTTCATCCTATTTCTCTCAATTCTTTTGGAGATTTCAATCCAAATTTTGGATTCGTGCGGAGTATCTCATTCTCTTCCACATACTCAAATCTCAGAAGGTATAACCTCCTCCTTCTCTCTTTTTTAATTTTGCAAATTTCTATACTTTTTATAGAAATAATGCCTAAGAACTTCAACCCCTTCAAGGGGAAGAAGGCGACGGCTAGTGAAGAGGCCTCGTCTTCGGATCCAATCCATGAATCACTCTTTTCTCCCATCAATCGGATGATGGGGCGTTTAATGGTTTTCTTCTAAATCCATGATTAATCACTTTTATGGTATACAGATTTCTCTATTCGCAACATATGCCCCGGCGCACCGATTAAATGGTCTATTTTTCTGTCCCATTAGACTTACTTTGAAGCATTATGATTGCATAACCTTGTTACTCATTCATATCCGATTGCAACTAATGCTATTCGTTTATTTTATTGTAATTTCACACTTGACACTTTCACTGTTAAAAGTCGTCTCGCCGGAACCGATATCTAATTCAATGATGACGACTTAGCGAAAATTCTTGATATTCTAAATGAAGGTGCTCCGCTAGACGATATCATAAAATTTGAATTTTTCGTAGGCACGACCTTAAACAGCTTCAAGAACGAACTTTGTTTTCCTGATTGTGTTTGTTCTTGTAACACCCATATTCTGAATACTTATTTTGTCAAGCTTGCATGTATTTCAGACTTGTATTCATTTTCTCAGATTTTGGCATATACTTGTAATTGGCTTAACTTGCAGATTTTGGTTCTCGTAATTGGGTTTTACCTGGCTTAGTTTATTTTGTGGAGGAGAATTGGTTTGATTTGGTTTGGTTTGGTTTAACATGCATGGAACACCTTAGCCTATGCTCCACCCTCAACACAACACAACCCACCCTCATTAAAACTCCACCTACTTTTCTCTCTCCTCCATAATTCTCTTATTTATTTCTCCATCTTTTTCTTCTTCCTTCCTCTACACAACACCAACACCCATAGGCAACTGCACCTTGCCACCACATGAGAACCATATTTTATTTGTTCATTAGCTAGATTAGGCCATGGTGATCAACATTAGAACTTGACATTTTGTGATTTGGAGTCTCCATTGTTCTAGATCTAAATTTCTTTATTTTTGGATTTACATGGTTTTGATCTATTTTGGTTGGATTTTTGTGGGTTTTGATGCTTCCATGTGGAAGAGAATTCAATTTTACTCAAATTAGACCTTTGAAAATCTAGATTTGGCTTTGATCTGACTAAGATATGAAAGATTGAATTTTTGGGTGTTCTTGATGTTCCTCTCGGCCTGGAGAAGAAGATCTACAGTTTGCGCTCTTTAGCGCAGCACTGAACCGTGCAGCCTCCCCGCACCGCGCTCTTTAGCGTTGGTCGCTGACTGCGCAGCCTGGCCGCTGCCCGATTGCGCAACTAACCCTGCGCCATCGGCTCCTGCGCACTTGACCCCTGCGCAGTCTGCATCCTGCGCCATCCATTGCCTGCGCAGTCTAAGCCTGCGCAGTCTGCTTCTGCGCCATCCATTGCCTGCGCAGTCTAAGCCTGCGTACTTCGTAGCCTGCGCCAACCATTCCTGCGCAATCCAACCCCCTGACCCCTTGCGCAATCCATTGGCTCTTGGAGTTTTGGTTTTATTTCTTTAAGCTTGGCTTTTCTATAGCCCTGTATATTGATATTTTATTAGATATTTTACGTCCATTTTATATCCTTACGCCTTTTGTCATGAACTTGATTTTACGTAATATGTTTGGAATGACTATTGTACATGCCATGGTATGACAAGGAACTAGCATAACACGACAGTGACCCGTAGTGGTGCACTCCTGACATGACCAACCTGACATGATAGTGGCCCGTCGTGGCGCACTCCTGACAAGTACCCTGACATGATTTATCTTGATAACTTGATAGTGGCCCGTGGCGGCGCACTCCTGACTTGACTTGACTTGTAACTTGTAACTTAACTCGTATAATCAACTTGACACCGTGGGTGTTCCTGCTTGCTTGCTTGTGCAATCCACTGGTCTTGTCTTGCATCATGTCTAGGACGTGACTCCCTGGTTCCCACGGTCAGGGATTCATACTGAATATGGATTAGGCTAATGACTAGATCAAGCTATAGTTCATGGAGAATTTCCAGTCAAAGGCAATCTCGTTATCTGGGCGCTCTTAATTGGACTTGTAGCTTGCCGACGAGTAGAGCACATTTCCAGCGCACTGTCATGTGTTGCACCCTCTAAGTCACCTAAGGGTATATCGTCTCCGGGGCGATGTACCCAACTATACTCTCAACCCGCGGAAGGATAACTGGATGGTCTGCAGGGCTTGGGATTGGAAAATTCTCACTTGCACCTTGTTAGTAATTAAGGCTTGTGATAACCCTAGTTAGTTAAGTAGTAAGCCGTAGTAATTGCTTGGCCGCTTTATGAATGGATGGAGTCCAGCCTTGTCTAAGTCTTGTCTAGCCCCTGTACCTGGAACTCTTGTACATGCTTGTTTTACTTATCTCTAACAATAATTGGGTAGAGACAAGGAGCTATTCAGGCGAAGGGTTACAACCCCGGTCCTTGTTTGGTTTACGGGTTGTAACCTGGCTCCCAGAATGGTTCCACGTCCCTAATCGTTTATTGTTCTGACATGCTCTTTATTACTTGTACTTTTCTTTCTTTTCTTATGTTCTGATATGCTGGCTTTTGTTCTTATTTCGTGGCCTCCTTTGTGGCACTTGCTCTTTCTGGGGTTTGACCCAGCTGGTTTTGTGTGGCCAGATTTCGGAGCAGCACCCGAGGATCTACCGAACCTCCAGCCCGATGGTGGCGACTAGAAGGAACCCGGGCTACGAGTGGGTTTTCTATTTTGTTTCGCTCACTCTATTATAAATTTATTCTTTTGAGGCGTTTAGCCGACGAGCATCTGTTAGCTCGATGCACCTTTACTTACTGTCTGCCTACGAGCTGTAAACATGATTAACAAATCCTAGGGTTGATCATGTATGACTTAACTCTTGCTAGTCCTAGCATTTTGTACGACTAGCTTCATGATCAGCTGATATGTAATGTTTGGGACGCCTTTTATTGTATATTTGGTGGTCAAACATCTTGTGATTATATTATTTGCTTGAGATTGAGACAGTAGGCTTGACCTTAAGAGACTGTTGGCTTGTAGTAAACCCTCATATCTAGACAGCCGTGACCGTATAGCGAGATGGACTTTATTTCAATATACGTAGCTGGCTATGTTCGCCCCCGCTCTCCAGTATTCTGGTTCTGGGGCGTGACATGGTTTAAGTGGTGGCCCATGCAGGTCTTGTCAATCAAGAAATGTGAGGGTTTACCAATAGATGTCTCAATTATTACTCGTCCTTGATCTCCGTTCATATCCTCTGAATCTCTGGATTCTTGCCTTGATCATGTGCTTGTATCGTTGATCTGTCCTGGTCCTTCCTTATTGTTTTCCCTGTATCGTCTTCTTCAGCGGTACTGTACCTGACCCCGCCGATCAGCAAGGTAGAGCGCCTCCCGTGGACCAGCAGCAACCTGGAGATCAAGCCCAGCACTCCGGAGTCGCCTCCAGAGTGATACCTCCTAGAGGAGAACCCCCAGTTCGGCCCGTCCAGCCTGCGGAACTTGATGATAGCACCTTGGTAGGTCTCATCAGGAAGAGGAGACGCCTTGCACCAGGCAGTGGCAGATGCTTTGACCAGAGGCGGTCACCCAGGAAACAGCGCGGCCAACAGCTTCAAGCGCCTAAACCCTCCATTCTTCGACGGCAGCGAAGATGCGATTGCCGCGGACGTTTGGCTTCAGGATACCGAGGTAGTTCTGGAAGCAGCTAGGACACCTGAGAATGAGTAGGTGGCGGTGGTACGCCTGCAGTTGTTGGACTTAGCTCGCAGTTGGTGGGCGACTCAGGCCATGGAATTAGTGGCACCCATTGCTTGGGCAGTGTTTAGAGAGAGATTTCAGACGAAGTATTTCGATGCTGTGGCTCGGTACGACCTGCAGACCAGATTTACCAACTTGAAGTAAGGAGACAGAACAGTCGACGGTTATGCGACTGAGTTTTCTAGACTCAGTAGGTTTGCCCCCACCTTGGTGGCAACCGAGTTTGATAGGGCCCAGCGGTTCCAGCAAGGACTGCATTTGGAGATCTTGTTGGCAATCGAGCAGTTCGAGCACCAGACGTTCGATGCAGTATTGAGAGCGGCTAGGAGGCATGAGTACACCTCCCAGAGGATCGTGGATAGGACCGGAGGTAGGAAGCGGTCCCACAGTCAGATGCAGCAATCATCAGCTCCAGCCCCAGCAGCTAGGGGATTGACCATTGGAACTCCGAGGCGGGCGGCCTCAGTAACGTCGGTTTAGCATTCGACCCCGACGTACCCGCAGCAGCAGAAGCAGAAGCAGACTTCCGCGATGGGATGTTCTCATTGCGGAAAGCCGGGCCATGTGGTGGCAGATTGTCGTAGGGCGCAAGGATTGTGCCTAGCTTGTGGAGTGGCAGATCACAAGATAGGAGCCTGCCCGAATAGGGGTAGTTCTTCCTCTTCCAACCTAACCAGTCCATCGGTTAGGGGACCAGCACCCATGCAGCAGCAGTAGTACCCGAGGCCATTGTTGCCTCAGGCCCAGGCATTCCAGCAACAGTGTGCCCAGGCTCCAGTGCAGAGCAGGCAGAGAGGTTTCCAGCAGAGGGGACCCGCAGCTAGAGGTCAGGCCATGATGATGGCTATGGAAGAAGAAGTTGCACCAGGTGAGGTAGTGGCAGGTACTATTCTCGTCAACTCCTCTCCAGCATTGGTATTATTTGATTCTGGTGCATCGCATTCATTCATGTCTGCACGATTCGCGACACGGATAGGATTGGAGCCCGAGTCATTATCAGTGAGGCTCAATATACTTACTGGTAATGGTCTTGTGGGAGTAGACCGAGTGTTTTCCTCGTGTCGGATCGTAGTTAGCGGTAGAGAGTTCCCCGCTAGATTTATAGAGTTCCCTATGGCAGACTATGATGTAGTCCTTGGCATGGATTGGTTGAGGAACCAGTATGCTAGGATAGACTGCCATGTTGGCAGAGTTGTTTTCAGCATTCCAGGAGAGCCAGAGTTTTCCTTTTCCCGAGGCGCGGTGGAGCCATCCTCCCCAGTGTTGCGGATGGCAGTAGCAGCAGTGCAGTTGCCCCGGATAGTTAAAGAATTTCCAGATGTCTTCCCAGAGGAACTTCCAGGAATGTCGCCAGAGCGAAAGATTGAGTTCACTATAGACTTGATCCTCGGAACAGCACCAGTATCAGAACGAGTCTACAGAATGGCGCCTTCAGAGTTGGAGATTTTGTACAAGATGATTGAAGAACTCAGGACCAAGGGATTCATTCGTGCAAGTGGATCGCCTTGGGGAGCCCCGATGCTTCTTGTGAAAAAGAAGGATGGTACGTCCAGGTTATGTGTAGATTACCGTACCTTGAACTCAGTGATAATCAAGAACAGATACCCTCTCCCGAGGGTAGATGACTTGTTTGATCAACTCAAAGGGGCTTCAGTGTTCTCGAAGATAGACTTGCGGTCAGGATACCACCAGATCAGAGTCAGAGAGCAGGACATCCCGAAGACAGCATTTAGATCGAGGTATGGACATTGGGAGTTCCTTGTTATGCCCTTTGGAGCGACCAATGCGCCAGCAGTATTCATGGACCTCATGAATCGTATTTTCATGCCCTACTTAGATCAGTTCGTGATCGTGTTCCTAGATGATATCCTGGTCTACAGCAAGAGCGAAGCAGAGCATGAGCAGCATCTTAGAGTCGTCCTTCAGACGCTTAGGGAGCATCAGTTGTACGCCAAGTTCAGTAAATACGAGTTCTGGCTCGATTGTATTTCGTACTTGGGTCACATCATTACCCGAGGAGGAGTAGAAGTGGATCCCCAGAAGATTGTAGCTATCGAGTCATGGCCAGTACCCAGCTCAGTGGCAGAAGTTCGTAGCTTCCTTGGATTAGTCGGCTACTATCGACGATTTGTTTCAGATTTTTTAAAGATTTTAGCACCGATGACCCAGTTGACCCGCAAGGATGTGCAGTTTGCTTAGACAGCAGAGTGTCAGGAATCATTTGAGAAGTTGAAGCGAGGTTTGATAACGGCTCTGATTCTCACACTTCCAGATGGGACCGGAGGATTTACAGTTTATTATGACGCTTCAGGCAGAGGATTGGGATGTGTCTTGATGCAGCATGGGAAGGTAATATCTTATGCATCACGCCAACTTCGTGACCATGAGAAGAGTTACCCGACCCACGACTTGGAGCTAGCAGCAGTAGTGTTTGCACTTAAGTTGTGGAGACACTACTTGTACGAAGATAGAGTAGAGGTATTTACTGATCACAAGAGCCTGAAGTATGTTTTTATCCAGAAGGACCTTAATATGCGACAGAGAAGATGGCTTGAGCTATTGGTGGACTACGATGTGGATTTGCAGTATCACCCAGGAAAGGCCAACGTTGTAGCAGATGCGTTGAGCCGGAGAGCCGGAGTTTATTTTCTAACGGCGTAACCAGAGTTATTGGCAGATTTTCAGAATATGGGAATTGAAGTGGTTCTTCCTTCCAACGTGACATTGATGGCCAACCTACAAGTTCAGTCCAGCATAGTTGAGAGGATCCGGATGGCGCAGTCTACAGATTCCAAGCTTCAGCGGCTCAGAGCAGAGTGTGAGACAGAAAGAAGGCCAGAGTTATGCATTCATGGAGATGGTACACTTCGACACGGCTCTCGTCTTTATGTACCCAGTGGAGATATCAGACAGGAAGTCATGGCAGAAGCTCACAGTTCGCAGTATCCTATTCATTTCGGTGGTACGAAGATGTACCGTGATATCCGTCAGCACTTCTGGTGGAATGGCATGAAGAGGGAGATAGCCCAGTTTGTCTCTCGGTGTTTAGTTTGCCAGCAGTTTAAAGCTGAACATCAGAGGCCCGCTGGACTTCTTCAGCCCTTACCGATTCCAGAATGGAAGTGGGAGCATGTGACCATAGATTTTGTGACTGGATTGCCCAGATCCCCAGCTGGTCGAGATGCTATTTGGGTTATAGTTGACAGGCTCATGAAGGTGGCTCATTTTCTCCCATTCAAAATTGGGCAGTCAACGACTCAGTTGGCAGAGATGTACCTCAGGCAGATTGTCAGGCTTCACGGTGTGCCCGTCAGTATCACCTCGGACCGAGATTCAAGGTTTACGTCACACTTTTGGCGTAGCTTACAAGAGAGTTTGGGAACTCGTCTCCAGTTCAGTTCAGCATATCATCCGCAGACAGATGGTCAGTCAGAATGCACAATCCAGACTCTTGAAGACATGCTGAGATCTTGTACGCTCGACTTCGGTGGTTCGTGGGAAGATCACCTGCATCTTGTAGAATTCTCGTACAACAATAGCTTCCAGGCCAGTATCCAGATGGCTCCGTTCGAGGCTCTGTATGGTAGGAAGTACAGATCCCCGCTAGCATGGGGTGATGTCGGAGAGAGGCAGATGCTTGGTCCAGAGATGATTGCTCAGACAGTTGAAGTGGTCAGAAGGATCAAAGATCGTCTTCGAGTTGCCCAAGATCGCCAGCGGCATTGGGCCGATGCTCATCGACGCCCCTTGGAGTTTGCTATCGGCGACCATGTATTCCTTAGGATCTCGCCTAACCGCGGCGTCATTCGCTTTGGCGTACGGGGAAAGCTTAGTCCTAGGTATATAGGGTCGTTCGATATCTTGGAGCGAGTAGGAGATGTATCCTATCGTCTTGCTCTTCTGCCGTCGCTAAGTGAGGTACATGATGTATTCCATGTGTCCCAATTACGACAGTATATTCCGGACCCGAGCCACATCCTAGACCATTCGAAATTGGTTGTTGGTACCAACCTTTCGTATGAGGAGAGGCACGTGTCTATATTGGACCGGAGAGAGAAGATACTCAAGAACAAGACTATTAGTTTATTCCGTGTTGCTTGGGGTCATCACTCTCTAGGTGAGTCAAGGTGGGAGCGTGAGGACGACATTCGATCGCGATATCCCTACATGTTTGACTCATAAGGTATAATGTCTTCCTTATGCCTTATGTCTTCCATCCCTTGCTTGTATGTATGAGTGTCTGATTGCTTGCCTGGTTATAGCTTGCATGTGATTAATATAGCTTGTCCTTGTCTCTCTAGCCTCTTAATTAAATTCCGAGGACAGAATTCTTTTAAGGTGGGTAGAGTTGTAACACCCATATTCTGAATACGTATTTTGTCAAGCTTGTATGTATTTCAGACCTGTATTTATTTTTTCGGATTTTGGCATGTACTTGTAATTGGCTTGACTTGCAGATTTTGGTTCTCGTAATTGGGTTTTACCTGGCTTGGTTTATTTTGTGGAGGAGAATTGGTTTGATTTGATTTGGTTTGGTTTAACATGCATGGAACACCTTAGCCTATGCTCCACCCTCAACACAACACAACCCACCCTCATTAAAACTCCACCTACTTTTCTCTCTCCTCCATAATTCTCTCATTTATTTCTCCATCTTCTTCTTCTTCCTTCCTCTACACAACACCAACACCCATAGGCAAGTGCACCTTGCCACCACATGAGAACCATATTTTATTTGTTCATTAGCTAGATTAGGCCATGGTGATCAACATTAGGACTTGACATTTTATGATTTGGAGTCTCCATTGTTCTAGATCTAAGTTCTTTATTTTCGGATTTACATGGTTTTGATCTATTTTGGTTGGATTTTTGTGGATTTTGATGCTTTCATGTGGAAGAGAATTCAATTTTACTCAAGTTAGACCTTTGAAAATCTAGATTTGGCTTTGATTTGACTAAGATATGAAAGATTAAATTTTTGGGTGTTCTTGATGTTCCTCTCGGCCTGGAGAAGAAGATCTACAGTCTGCGCTCTTTAGCGCAGCACTGAACCGCGCAGCTTCCCCGCGCCGCGCTCTTTAGCGTTGGTCGCTGACTGCGCAGCCTGGCCGCTGCCCGATTGCGCAACCAACCCTGCGCCATCGGCTCCTGCGCGCTTGACCCCTGCGCAGTCTGCATCCTGCGCCATCCATTGCCTGCGCAGTCTAAGCCTGCACAGTCTATTTCAGCGCCATCCATTGCCTGCGCAGTCTAAGCCTGCGCACTTCGCAGCCTGCGCCAACCATTCCTGCGCAATCCAACCCCCTGACCCCTTGCGCAATCCATTGGCTCTTGGAGTTTTGGTTTTATTTCTTTAAGCTTGGCTCTTCTATAGCCCTGTATATTAATATTTTATTAGATATTTTACGTCCATTTTATATCCTTACGCCTTTTGTCATGAAGTTGATTCTACGTAATATGCTTGGAATGACTATTGTACATGGCATGGTATGACAAGGAACTAGCATAACACGACAGTGACCCGTAGTGGTGCACTCCTGACATGACCAACCTAACATGATAGTGGCGCGTCGTGGCGCACTCCTGACAAGTACCCTGACATGATTTATCTTGATAACTTGATAGTGGCCCGTGGCGGCGCACTCCTGACTTGACTTGACTTGTAACTTGTAACTTGACTCGTATAATCAACTTGACACCGTGGGTGTTCCTGCTTGCTTGCTTGTGCAATCTACTGGTCTTGTCTTGCATCATGTCTAGGACGTGACTCCCTGGTTCCCACGGTCAGGGATTCATACTGAATATGGATTAGGCTAATGACTAGATCAAACTATAGTTCATGGAGAATTTCCAGTCACAGGCAATCTCGTTATCTGGGCGCTCTTAATTGGACTTGTAGCTTGCCGACGAGTAGAGCACATTTCCAGTGCACTGTCATGTGTTGCACCCTCTAAGTCACCTAAGGGTATATCGTCTCCGGGGCGATGTACCCAACTATACTCTCAACCCGCGGAAGGATAACTGGATGGTCTGCAGGGCTTGGGACTGGAAAATTCTCACTTGCATCTTGTTAGTAATTAAGGCTTGTGATAACCCTAGTTAGTTAAGTAGTAAGCCGTAGTAATTGCTTGGCCGCTTTATGAATGGATGGAGTCCAGCCTTGTCTAAGTCTTGTCTAGCCCCTGTACCTGGAACTCTTGTACATGCTTGTTTTACTTATCTCTAACAATAATTGGGTAGAGACAAGGAGCTATTCAGGCGAAGTGTTACAACCCCGGTCCTTGTTTGGTTTACGGATTGTAACATGACTCCCAGAATGGTTCCACGTCCCTAATCGTTTATTGTCCTGACATGCTCTTTATTACTTGTACTTTTCTTTCTTTTCTTATGTTCTGATATGCTGGCTTCTGTTCTTATTTCGTGGCCTCCTTTGTGGCACTTGCTCTTTCTGGGGTTTGACCCAGCTGGTTTTGTGTGGCCAGATTTCGGAGCAGCACCCGAGGATCTACCGAACCTCCAGCCCGATGGTGGCGACTAGAAGGAACCCGGGCTACGAGTGGGTTTTCTATTTTGTTTTGCTCACTCTATTGTAAATTTATTCTTTTGAGGCATTTAGCCGACGAACATTTGTTAGCTCGATGCACCTTTACTTACTGTCTGTCTACGGGCTGTAAATATGATTAACAAATTCTAGGGTTGATCATGTATGACTTAACTCTTGCTAGTCCTAGCATTTTGTACGACTAGCTTCATGATCAGCTGATATGTAATATTTGGGACGCCTTTTATTGTATATTTGGTGGTCAAACATCTTGTGATTATATTATTTGCTTGAGATTGAGACAGTAGGCTTGACCCTAAGAGACTGTTGGCTTGTAGTAAACCCTCATATCTAGACAGCCGTGACCGTATAGCGAGATGGACTTCATTTCAATATACGTAGCTGGCTATGTTCGCCCCCGCTCTCCAGTATTCTGGTTCTGGGGCGTGGCAGTTCTCGTAAGTTCAAAGCTGCTAATTTGAACTTATTTTTTATGAATTGTATCACATTGTCTACTCCACTATCTTGTCCAAATCTACTTCAAAGGACGATGTGACTATCCTTGAAATGTCTGCTTTTTATCATATTCATGAGGGGATTCCTTTTTCTGTCCCCAAGACTATCATTCAGATGATGGGTCGTTGTCGCGAAAGGAAAAGAAACCTTGCTTACACGATGGTCTTTCCAATCATCTTTCAGCATTTTGAGATTGATCTATCCACTTGTGCTCGTGACTCTGAGCCTAAGTATCTTCAGCTATCTCGTCATAGCGCAGCTGTTCCATCTGCTCCAGCTCTACCTGCACAAGACTACCCTATGTCCTATAAGGGTATTCACCAGCATCTTTCTGATTTACGAGCGTTTATTACTGACACATCGAGGGAACGCGAGTTCCGACATGCAAGTCGGTTTCAGCCTCTCGCAAATTTCTTTGCGAATCTACGATTTGCTCAGACTGGTCATTCTGCCAGTTCTCTTTCCCGAGATCCAGTTGTATCTTGCTATCGCTATGAGGATGAGGCGGTTCGTCACTTCTTTGAGTCCGGTAATGCTTATGATTGGTACCATGGTTCTGGTGCTACTCCACACCCTTCTCATGGAGCTGGCACTTCTGGAGCTAGTCCATCTGGACATGGTGGCGCTGCTGGCACTGATGATGATAATTCTGAGAATTTATGATCTAGGCGTTATGTACTTTGTCTAGATATTATCTTGTTAGACTTTATTTTGTCTATGTATGCTTGAAAATATTTTGACATTCCAAGATAGTACTTTATCTTTCCTTATTTTAGCACTGAGACTTTTATTGCTGTGTTGATGTATTTGGAACATCTAGTTATTATTCTCTTATTAGTATGCATTTCAGTGTGTATCATACTCTCTCTATTATTTTCTGGATGCATTTTTCTATTCTATGTGTGTCACGACCCGCACCCACTTTTCGGACGCGAGCTCGTGAGCAAGCCAGCTACGCATCAAGCAGACTCCAGCCCGACTCGAATACGTAAACGCTGTCATGGCTATGGTAAACTGCCAAATCATGGAAGAGGTAAATCTATATCTCAATCCACAATAAGATTATAAAGCATGAATGAACACTATGGGTCGTGGTCTGCAACCCACTAGCATAATGTCCGATAAGACTCCAAGGAATATAACAAGAGTCTACAAACTAATACAATAAACAGGATATCTCATGATAATGAAAGGAAAGCACAAGTTGGATAATAACATGGTATCAATACCTGAATCTCGTAAGCAATATCGTAATCATCTAAAACCCACAAGTGTCTTAATCATCTGCCATCCAGAACTGCTAACTAACTCCACGCAATCACTAACCTGAAGAGATCATCAGGTCCTCGGGGACATATTAAGATACATAAAAACATGCCTATCTAGCAGTTTAATTATGCATGCTAATATAAACAGGATATAAACAAGGAACGATAATAACAGGGCAAGAGACTACGACCAAACTGCTAACAAGTGACTAACGACAAGTGGCTACTGACAGGTGACTATGAACTGGAATACACGAACAACTACACGTAACTGAACTGCTGGATGAACAAGCGAACACGAGATCAATGGAATACCAAACCCCCGCCCCGAGTAGACTCGTAGGTTTGAACTAATCACTAACCCTCGTCCCGAGTGTGGACTCTCTGGTTAGTTCCAATCACTAACCCTCGTCCTGAGTGTGGACTCTCTGATTAGTTCAGGGCAAGGCACCCTCGTCCCGAGTGTGGACTCTCTGGTGCAAGTACAACATCCTCGTCCCGAGTATGGACTGTAATCCCGCTTTCCCAAAATTATTAAATTTTGGAATTTTTTGGTATTTTAGAATTTTTAAAAATATTATTTTGAGTTTATTTGAGGAATAGTAATTTTCAGATTAATAAAGTTTCTTCGTAATTATATGAAAGAAATATTTGTTATCATTGTTGAGGAGAAGACTCTAACATTTTTGGAGTATTCTCCAAGTTTCTAACTACTTCCTAATTTTCCAACAACCTTGTAACAAACTTTCCCTCCCTCTCTAACCAACCATAACAAACTCCCTAACAAACTTTTGGATACATTTATAATTAATCATTTTTTCCTATCCTTAATTGCAAATTCTACCCTTTTTCCCTTCTCTGTTTAAATAGCAGAATAGTGAGAGGAAGGAGCTCACTGCTCATTTTCTCAGCTCAAAACATAGTCGATCTCTCCTCTCTCTATATTTCCCCAAATCCCCTAATCCGAACACTAATCCTAAATCCGACAGTGGAGATGGCACTGCCGGCGGTCGACTCAGGCGCCGGTGTCTAGGAGGTTCTCCTCCGACGTCAGATTCTCACGTCGACGGCGAGGACTCATCCTCGTCCCCGCGAGTCTTCTTTCTCGACAACGACGTGCGGGGTTCATCATCGACGACTAGGTTCAGATCTTCGACGTGCGGCATACAGCTTCGATCAATGACGACGACGACTCATCTCTGACGACCTTCCTCCACTGACGGCGCGGTGGCACACTCCATTCCGGCGCGTGGCTACTCTCCACGAGCACCGACCTGAGCGGTGCACCCCTTCCTCCGACCGCACGGTCACTCCAGTGGCGACGGCAAGTGAACCCCTCCCAAGCGGCCTTCTTCTTCTTCCTTGACGGCTCATCGTCCTTCTTTTCGGCGAGAGGCGGATCGACTTCTTCTCCTCCGGCAAACTCAACGTCGTTGCATGGTGATCTTCTCGGCGGGGCTTCCAGCAATTTTTTTCACCGACATCAAGGTGTGTTTAACCTTGATCCTGTGTCGAATTGTTTTCCTCTTGGATCGACGAAATTCTCGAGTCTGGATCTGATCGAGAATTTCTCTGTCAGATTCAAATTTGGTCGAGATTATTTAATTCAGTTCGAATCAAGAACACTCTGTCCGACTCCATCACCCATGATTCGTTCATATCCGAAGACTCACGATCGATCATTGGTGAGTATGGATTTATTCGAATTTCTTCTTAAGATTTTATCGGTATATTTCAATTTAATTATCTTTCACTTTTCTGGATGTGTGACAATCGAATTTTATTTTTTTGTTAAATTAATATCCAAGAAGAGGTAGGAGATCGGGACCATGCGTATTAATCAGATCGAAGATCAAAGATCAATTTAGTATTTGAATCATTGGATCTTGAGCTCCACCTGGACGCGATGTGAAGAAGCCATTCTAATTTCTCGAGATCGTGTTTTCGTGCCAAATCGAGACTTATACTCAGGTAAACACTTCACTCTCCTTAATGAATACTTCGTAGTTGGGTTTAATGGGAATTTTGGCCAGGGGCTGTGGTCGGGAGGCAGTGAGTCGGGTCGTCGTGTCCAGCAGCGTTCCTTATTGGTGTCGGGTGCAGATTGTGTCAAACGCTGCGTGCGTTTGAGGAAGAGTCGTGTACAGAAAATTCATCTGGGTTTGGGGTTAGCAATGGCGTAAAATTTTCCTTGTTTAAATTATGTTTCGATTGGGTTGTATATTCAGTTAAGATTTATTGAATTTTGATTTAAGACTCAATTAGCTGTGTTATCTCTATGGGTTTGAGTTCGACGGGGACTGGATTTTGAGTATGGAAGGATGTAGCAGTGGTTCTTTCGAGTAGGATTTACCATTGTGTTTTTCTTTTCATTTGTTTTGAGTTTCAATTCTGTAATCCTTTCTTTCAAATTTTTGAATGGCATGGGGGTGGAGATGTAGCCGTTGAGTTCATAATAGGCTGTTGACTTCACCAAATCCTAAGCTTTGTAGAATTTTTGCCAAGTCTGATGATCCTTTTGGACTTGAGTTGCCATTTGAGTAGGGGTTTTGTATTTACTGCAGGAGTTTAGATTGTTTTTATCTGAGTTGTGTTTGGCTACAGCTTAAGAGAAGAAACGGGTTGGTGCAGTAATGGCGATGAGGGTTGGGACTGTTATTAGGTTTAACTGAATTCATATTTTTTAGTCAACAAACCAGGTTCTATTGAGAAGATGTGTTATTCTGGTGTAGTCTGAAGGCTGAGCTAACCTGGTTGAGAATAGTAATCGGGTTTTGCTACTTTAATAACTATATATTTGGGTGTTTAATTCCTTTGTTTTTCCTATAAAATTATTTTATGTCTTATGGTGATGGGCTGGGCCAGCTCAGGGTTTCTGTTTAAATTGTTGTTGGGCCAGTTTTTAGTTGAGTAAATATATTAAGTATATAGGTTAAATATTAAATAGTAAATATTATATAAGAAATTTTGTTAGTATATTGTAAAGCTATTTTATTAATTTACTTTTCATAAAGTAAAGTTCATCTATAAGGTTGTCTGAACAATTTATCCTTTGGCTTAATTATAATGTTTCAAATATTATAAATGTTCCCTAAGTATTCCTTTATGAATGTTTTGCTAAAGAAAAATATATAGTTTAACTATCTAATTTAAGCTATGATATATTTTACAAATTGATAGCTAATAAATGTATAGTTATTAATATGTCTAAATATTATGTTGTTATAAATTTTTACTAAAAAAATTCATGCTTGTTAGAAATTATTATTACCTTACAAAATATTTCAAAAAATGATTTTATCTATCTAATATTATTTGGTTAAAATATTTGTTAAACTCTTTTTTATTTAATAAGCATTAATGATATTTATTTAGCTAGATACATATATATAATTAGTTGGAATAAATAGTTGACTTGTTAGCAATTTTTAGCCAATTGACATTGACTAGAATCCTAACCAGGTTGTACCCAAATCTAGGTGGACTTCTAGATTTATTCTCTACTACTCAAGTTTTTCCAAAGCAAGGCAAGTACACCGACTCGAACCTTTTACTTTGTATATCTGTCTTGCTTTATGTTCTCATATTGACATGTTGTACACACGATTGTTCATTGTTCATCGTTCATTGTTCATAGCTCATTGTTCATAGCTCATTGTTCTTTACTTGTACATTGGGGTGGGGAAATACTACAGATATGTGACCAATCCTATTTTAGCTAAGCATTGACTAATAGCTTAGGTCTCACATCGTGCACGTGGGACTCTAAGCCGTACCATTATTTATGTGCTCTTGTTCATTGTTTACCCAGCCGGTCACATACTCTGATAGTTATTTCAAATGCATATTACACTGATAGTCTAGTTCATTGTTCAGGATCTGGTACTATAGTTTCATCGTTATTCATGTACCACAGATTCATATTCCTGTCTTGTACCATATTTTATATTGTGATTCTTTTTCATGCATTTCAGTTTACATTGTTTAGTACTTCTTGTCGGGGTTGTACTTTGCTCTTTTCCTGACAGGATACGTACAAGTATGCTTGAGGATGTTGTTCCATCTTTATGGGCCAGAGCCCGAAGCCAGGATAGAATTGTGCCTCAGAATAGATTTAGAATCTTCAGACTTATAGTTAGATCTTTTCTTAGATTTGTTTTAGAGAATTTTATCATGTATTGTATTGCGGATTTCAGGATTGTATAATTTTATTCATGTTACCGGATTTGTCTCCGGATGATATTGTACCTATAACTTGTAGATTGTGGTGATTCTGGGAACGTGTATACTAGCTGTGTTGTTTTATATATCTTGTATCTTGGAGTTTTTTCTTAGAATTGTAGAGCTTACTTCGTCGTGTCCATCGACGAAGGCTGGGCATGTCCGACTCGTGTCCGATTATT
Source organism: Iris pallida (assembly GCA_029216955.1). Taxonomy (NCBI): domain Eukaryota; kingdom Viridiplantae; phylum Streptophyta; class Magnoliopsida; order Asparagales; family Iridaceae; genus Iris; species Iris pallida. The sequence continues at coordinate 14,952,580 of JANAVB010035017.1, forward strand.
CGAGAGCGGGTCGTGACATGGACTTACTGATGTAAACAGATCAAGACAAACACCCTTGTCCCGAGTGGAATCTCTGGTGCCAAGGAAACAAACACCCTTGTCCCAAGTGTGGACTCTCTGGTGCAACTGATCAACCCTCGTCCCGAGTGTGGACTCTCTGGTTGAGGAAAAATGTTACAGAGAAATAGCAGTTCAATCACACGTACTCGTTCCAAGACACGACTCAGTCAAGGTACAGGTGAGACAAGGTACGACTCAGTCAAGACACAGTCAAGTCCAGTATAACTACACTGTCAAATCAAGCAAGACCACAAACTGGTGAACATGGTATATAGAAAATATATAAATCAAGTCAACGAGAAAACTAATGAATCATATAAAATCTATAACACATAGAGTATCTAATGATAATACAATAATAACATGAAAACTATAACATGGAATTAAACTATAGGGGAAGGCAAGGTATCTTGCCTGGGGTCCAAAGTTGTCGAGAAACGCAGATCAAGATTCAGGCCTCAATTTTCCAAAATAATCCAAAGAGCCTAAAGTATATTGATCATAATTTAATCATATTTAAGAATATGGTTATTTAAATAATATAAGAATTAAGAAGAACTTTGCAAACTTACCATTTGTTTAAGGACATATATGAAATCTTATCCTTTTTTTTCTTCATTCTGCTACTAACTCTTCGTTTCTAATTAGTTGGCTCCTCTTCCGAGATTCCTTTAGTTGGAATATGATTGTTTTGTCTCTGTTGTGAATGGTCCCCCCAACAGTAAGCCTTGACTTTATTAACAAGGGATCCATACTTCTTCCTTATATACAGCTGTTGGAAAAGGCTGTGGCCAAGTGGTAGAGTAAGCAAGACTCCTCGTGCAAGCACCAGGAATATCGGACCATCAAGGCTCTTGGTGGAGTTGCCAGCTACCGACCGAGTGGTCATAACGGAATGGATACTCTCTTCCAGACACGATGGCCACAATGACAAGGCATCAGCCTGAGGAGGGTTAGTTCGTCGGCGATCTACGGGGAGGCGCTTGACCGATGGAGAGCGAGGTCACGCGGGATGCTCCAGTTCGGTGCTTGGTTGGCCCGCTGGTCGATCGATGACGCTGAGGTTCACGAAAGGTGGCCGGAGGGTGTCATGCAGGCGGTTGCTCGGTGTAGGGAGGTCGGACAAGTTGTACGGCTGCTGTGGAGGAAGCTTCTTCTGGCTTCGTGAGGTGGTGCGGTTTTCAAATGCATACTACAGCTAGCGGGTGTCGCATAAATGCAGGCACGCACGCATGGGCAGCTCGCGGCCGAGGCCAGGGAAGCACTGGTCACCGGCACAGCCCGGAGGTGGTCGGCCAGTCATTAGACCGACGGAGGCAGGGAGTAGCGAGAGTGGCACTGGTGGCTCGCAGTTGAGTCCTGCAAAGCACTGTCATGCGATGGTGATGATGATTAGGCTGCCATAAGTCGGGTGTACGTGGCCTGCATTAGGGTCGTCGAGCACATGCACACGATGGCGTGCAGGGGCCGGGAACATGCCGTAGCGATTGGGGCGTAGCTCAGTAGGATGCGACAGAGAAAAGACTGTCGATGATGGCCACTGGATCGTGAAGACGAGAGGGATGAAAGTGTGATGGTGGCTTGTAACTTTCGGCTTTGTCGACGCAGGCGGTGGGTCTCGTAGTGCTCGACGGAGATGGGGCAGCAGGTAGTTGCGGTGTGTTGATTCCGATGAAGGCATGGGATTCGGGATGAGGCGCGGTATTATCGAGGGGAAGGTGGCGTGCGGTTGTTCATTGTTCACAATTGTGGTGACGGTGGTGGTGTTCCCTGTGGGTGATTGGTGAAGGAAGGCTCGGGCTAGGGTTTTCATGTGTGTATCATATATATATGCACATGAGGAAGGAATCCTAGTGGGCTTGCTTGGGTTTTTGGCCGAGTGAGCTCAGCACTTGGGATGGGCTTGGGGTTTGCTCGGCTGATATGGGGCTGGGCTCCCCTTCCTAATTTGTTTTCCTTTTCTTTATTTGTTTTTCCTTATAGCTATATATATATATATATATATATATATATATATATATATATATATATATATATATATATATATATATATTTTTTTTTTTTTTTTTTTTTTTTTTTTTTTTTTGAAGCAATGGGTAATTATGGCGAACTCGCCTCCACCGAGGCTCGAACTCCGACCACTTGGGCCACATGCATCTCTCTTAACCACTAGGCTAGAGGTCATTTGCTATATATATCCACCATATATATATATATAAATATTTAATAAACCAAAGGAAATCTTAATAATATTTTTCTTGTGCATGGTAAAATATGTATATGTATATAATCTACTTGACAATGGATTATAAAATACGAATAATAAAGGTATTATTTAATAATAATAATAATAATAATAATAATAATAATAATAATAATAATAACACTAACAAACTAAAATAACCAATAAGAAGGTTTAGTATAGGGTGCCACATTATACCTTTAATTTAACTGGTCCAATAATCGTACAATAATCTAAAATGCTATTTAATATTACCTATAATTTACATATAATAAATATTTAGAAATTATTCGTCAAATCCTAAAATAAATAAGAAATATTTGTACACACATAAAATATGTCTACATGGCCGTCCTTGGTCTCACTATATGCCTACTAAGGCTTGGATTCGGTTCGGGCCCAGTTCGGACCAAATTAGTACAACCTGGTCACCTAAAAGTCAATATTCAAATTAATAAATACATAATTCACCGTTGAGGTTTAAGTCGTAACTTGGCCTGGTTTTTCTAGTTAGAACACACTTATGGACAGGTCTCCCTTACCATGGCTAAAATACTAGTCAAACACTACAACAAAAAACCCTTTTAATGACGGCTAAAAAGCGTCATTAATGACGTACCATGACGCTTTTTTTTTCACAGCAACCGTCATGAAAACGGGTGTTATAAATGTTTTTTAAAAGCGTCATAAAATAACCGTCATGAATATGATGAGTTTCTGCTACACTTATTTTCAGCATAGTTTGAAAGCGTTATGAATAGATAATCTGTATAGACTCAATTCAGCACATTTATAACGCTCAATTCTGCACATTTATATATTACTTTCCAAAAAATTATAGATCAATGCTCAATGTTGCTCAATTCAATTTCAAAACATTCATTTTGAACCATATTCACAAGAAAACATCTAAATGTTATAGAGTACCATTTAATCCATTTACAAATATATACATAACATATATCATCATCTTCATTACATTTTTTCAAAATAAGACATCCAAATACATATATTTACAACTACTACTAGTAAGTAGACCCTCAAAACTATTAGTACATTGGCTTCAACTTTGAGCACATCAAAACTGTTGGCATCACGTAGTAAAACCCTGAAAAATGTCTCCCTCCATCATACACTTTGTGTTAAAGAAGTAGCCAAGATGACTACACAACTCAAACAATTCTCTCAGAGGGGGCAGTTCAAGACTATCAGGTGATACAATGGGAGCAAGTAATGGTTCAAATACCTCCCAAACCTTATGTAGGTTGAGCCTTGTATCAATTAATATAGCACCTGCTATGCTTTCGACAATGTCTGCAAGAACCTGCGACAGCAAAAATGATACAAAGTAAATAACACCGTAAAAAGCAATGCTAGATACTCTGAAAAATCATCATACATAATGTTTAGATTTCTCAGTCATCATTATATGATGTTTAGGCTTTCATAAAAAACTTTACCTTGTAGCCTTTGGACGAAGCATTTGATACAAGTAGACACTCGACTTCTTGTAATTCCTCCAGTTTCTTGACATATTCTGTTATTTGCTCTACAAGCAACCCTGATGAATGTTGAAGATGGTGTTGAAGCTTATGCTTGACTGCACATTTAGCAAATCTTTCATTGTTAACTAATGCCGACCTCAAGTAATTTTGAGTGTCAAACAAAAAATGATAAATATATCAGTATCTAGTATCAACTAGGAAAAAACTTCCAAACTTGCTTACTTGGTAGCAGTAGCTAGTTCCAATTTCAGAAGCATGAGTTATTGCCTCCAATAAAAGGCGTTTAATAGCAAACTCATAGCGTAATTTCTTTTCCAGAATTTCCATGTCATCAGATCTGGGAGCACAACTCCAAAATGACATAGAGGTGGTCATTGCTTTCCCAACCATTTCAGACTCAAGTTCAGTATCAATGCCTAACCATTTCAATACAGCAAGAGCAGCAGTTAATCCGCCACCAACATAATATGTCCCAATTAGAGCCTCTACGCAATCAGATATTGTCTTAGATCACTATACCAAGAGAATATTGTTTTGAAGCATAAAGGTGCACAAAATGAACTAGTTTGAAGCTAAACCAATCATAACAAAACAATTTATTTTATAAATAGATAGAAATGTGTATTTCACATAGAAAAGTATATCAAAACAAACCCGAGAATAATTGCAAACAGAGCAGACACCTGGAATAATTCAAGAATGCCATAGCAAGACTGCACTACAAAAAGAATAAATGTCAAAATTCTTATACTTACTCTCCCTTCAACCAAATCCTGTGTTCCAATATTAACCAAATCCTGAATCATATTCACAAAAAAATGAGACACAGAAATTGAACCTAGAGCAAGAACTGTTTGTAATATAAGAAACATAGAAACTAAAGTATCACAGGACTAGTATTATACAGAATCTAGCCATTAGATAATAACCATATGTGTCTTAGCTAGTTAAGTGGTCCACGAGCCTAACCTGGATCTCCAGCTTAACCTGGATCCTAACGAAGCTCGTGGGCACCTACATGCATGCAGTATCAAGAAGGATGCCTCCCAAGTAATTTATGAAGAACCTTCTTTTTTCAGACTAGAGATCTTTGTATTCTTGCACATATTTTACTTTACTCTCAAGTTAATGTTAAAGGTTGTATATTGAAGTATCTACGCACTTATCTTCACGAGCCCAGTTTCTATCTCACTGAAATTTTACATCCTTAGAAAGCCAAAGTCTTCAATGGCAAATCATTTATCATAGTTATAGACGCTTGAATATCAGCTTGAGTGTTGTTGTTAGGGAAATAATTCAGGTACAACTGCAGTATTCCTAGCTAGATTTACTCAACGAAAAAAGAGGAGAAGAAAAAAAAAGACACGACTAAAACTAGCTAGCTAAGCCATGGCTTTGACATCTTAAATATAATTCCCTCTGAAATTTCTTCTATTTAATGTTGGTCGAGTTATTGAGAACTTCCCATTCTAAATTATGTTGGGTGATCCTAGACTCTTTTTTTTTTCCAATTACAGATCCCTTCAAGTCATATTTGTAGGGCTTGAAATTTAAGACATTGACAAGTTCCTATATTGGTTTGTAAAAAAAAAAATAATATTGCAGCTTATTGGAAATACTCCAATGGTTTTTCTGAACAAAGTTACTGAAGGGTGCGGAGCTCGTGTGGCAGCTAAGTTGGAGTTCATGCAACTTTCATTCAGTGTTAAGGACAGGTAATTGATGCATAAACAAATAAATAAATAAAACTCAAACTTTCTTAACCTTCGGCGGGCGTAGGCGGCCACGGAGCCGAAGACGTCGCACCCGCCGCCGATCTCCAGTATGTGCGCGCGGTGTTCACCAGCCGGACCTCCATCACCGGCTTCAGGTCCTCCGACGACCCCTCCGATATGGTCGAGATCGCACCTCGGCTAAGATCCATCGATCAGAAACCCTAACCTAACTCTTGAGGAAATTGGAGGAGAAGAGGTTTGGAGAGATGCTGCTCCTTAGAAAATGGATGAGAAATAAATTTTCTATCTCCCACTTAGCTTTTATACAGTGAAAAAATTACAAGTTTGCCACCGCTCTAAAGTATTAATGACGTTTTGTTTTATAAACGTTATAAAAAGCCCAAAATTAGTCCAAACCGTCATAGAAAAAAGGTATTTTTCAACTTGATAACGCTTATGTATCAGCCGTCATTAAAACTCCCTGTCGAGCGTCATTAAAAGGGTTTTTTGTTGTAGTGAAAGCATGCCACTGCACTACCCGTGCCACGATTTCTAGTCACCTTGTACTCAAATTCCTAACCATGACTAAAATCATCTACCTTAATAATTAACTAAATAATTATTTTATAACCTTCTAAAAATTACCATTTAAATCAAAAATAATAATAATAAAATATTTTAAAATTTTCAGAAAGGGAAGCTACAAATCTACCCACCTTAAAAGTAATTTCGTCCTCGAAATTCTAATTCATACTATTCTTAAAATTTTAAAAAAATCTACCTTAACCTTAATCTCCTTAAATTTTAATTCCTAAAAAATTAGTTTATATCCTTCTCCTAGCCAATTTGTAACTACGGAACCTTGAGGACTTCTACCAACCTTTGGTCACACTCCTCCTCCAAAACTGAAATCTTATAATCTTATAACTAGTTGCTAACAATTCTACCGACAGATATCTAGACATATGGCAACTATAATCCCTCATATCTATAAACAACCAAAACTTAATAATCATGCAATATTATACTATAATTTAAGAATTTCTGATAAATTCTAGATAGCACGATCATTCGTCATCCCGGAATAGGAAGGGACAAGAATCAATGGTACGGGAGGGCAAGGGAGAATAATCGAGAACGAATATGAGGTTTCAAAGGCGGTAGAGAAATTTCTAAGAGAATTTTTAAGGCAGTATGGATTAAGATTTCTAAGGTTTAGTCATAATCGCAGGCTCGTATCAGTACAGTTATGTAACCGATACGATATGCTCTGACCTGCATGGGCCACCAAAAAAACTTATCACGACCCGCACCCGCTTTTCGGATGCGAGCTCATGAGCAAGCCAGCTACGCATCAAGCAGACTCCAGCCCGACTCGAATACGTAAACGCTGTCACGGCTATGGTAAACTGCCAAATTATGGAAGAGGTAAATCTATATCTCAATCCACAATAAAATTATAAAGCATAAATAAATACTATGGATCGTGGTCTGCAGTCCACTAGCATAATGTCTGATAAGACTCCAAGGAATATAACAAGAGTCTACAAACTGATACAATAAGCAGGATATCTCATGATAATGAAAGGAAAGCACGAGTTGGATAATAACATGGTATCAATACCTGAATCTCGCAAGCAATATCGTAATCATCTGAAACCCACAAGTTTCTTAATCATCCGCCATCCAGAACTGCTAACTAACTCCACGCAATCACTAACCTGAAGAGGTCATCAGGTCCTCAGAGGACATAGCAAGATACATAAAAATATGTTGATCTAGCAGTTTAATCATGTATGATAATATAAACAGGATATAAACAAGGAACGACACTAACAGGACAAGAGACTACGACCAAACTGCTAACAAGTGACTAACGACAAGTGGCTACTGACAGGTGACTATGAACTGGAATACAAGAACAACTACATATAACTGAACTGCTGGATGAACAAGCGAACACGAGATCGATGGAATACCAAACCCTCGCCCCGAGTGGACTCGCAAGTTTGAACTAATCACTAACCCTCATCCCGAGTGTGGACTCTCTGATTTGTTATAATCACTAACCCTCGTTCCGAGTGTGGACTCTCTGGTTAGTTCACGACAAGGCACCCTCGTCTCGAGTGTGGACTCTCTGGTGCAAGTACAACATCCTCATCCCGAGTGTGGACTCTCTGATGTAAACATATCAAGACAAATACCCTCGTCCCGAGTGGACTCTCTGGTGCCAAGGAAACAAACACCCTCGTCTTGAGAGTGGACTCTCTGGCGCAACTGATCAACCCTCGTCCCGAGTGTGGACTCTCTGGTTAAGGAAAAACGATACAGGAAAATAGCAGTTCAATCACATGTACTCGTTCCAAGACACGACTCAGTCAAGGTACAGGTGAGATAAGGTACGACTCAGTCAAGACACAGTCAAGTCCAGTATAACTATACTGTCAAGTCAAGCAAGACCACAAACTGGTGAACATGGTATATAGAAAACATGTAAATCAAGTCAACAAGAAAACTAATGAATCATATAAAATCTATAACACATAGAGTATCTAACGATAATACAATAATAACATGAAAACTATGACATAGAATTAAACTATAGAGGAAGGCAAGGTATCTTGCCTGGGGTCCAAAGCTGTCGAGATACGCAGATCAAGATTCAGGCCTCAATTTTCCAAAATAATCCAAAGAGCCTAAAGTATATTCATCATAATTTAATCATATTTAAGAATATGGTTATTGAAATAATATAAGAATTAAGAAGAACTTTGCAAACTTACCTTTTGTTTAAGGACATATAAAATCTTATCCTTTTTGTTTCTTCATGCTGCTACTAACTCTTCGTTTCTAATTAGTTGGCTCATCTTCTGAGATTCCTTTAGTTGGAATATGATTGTTTTGTCGCTGTTGTGAATGGTCCCCCCAACAGTAAGCCTTGACCTTATTAACAAGGGATCCATACTTCTTCCTTATGTACAGCTGTTGGAAAAGGCTGAGGCCAAGTGGTAGAGTACGCAAAACTCCTCGTACAAGCACCAAGAATATCGGCCCATCAAGGCTCTTGGTGGAGTTGCCAGCTACCGACCGAGTGGTCATAACGGAAGGGATACTCTCTTCCAGACACGATGGTCACAATGACAAGGCATCGGCCTGAGGAGGGTTGGTTCGTCGACGATCTACGGGGAGGCACTTGACCGATGGAGAGCGAGGTCACGCGGGATGCTCTAGTTCGGCGCTTGGTCACTGGTCGATCGATGACGCTGAGGCTCACGGAAGGTGGCCGGAGGGTGTCGTGCAGGTGGTTGCACGGTGTAGGGAGGTCGGACGAGTTGTACGGCTGCTGTGGAGGAAGCTTCTTCTGGCCTCGTGCGGTTTTCAATTGCATACTACAGCTAGCGGGTGTCGCATAAATACAAGCACGCACGCATGAGCAGCTCGCGGCCGAGGCTAGGGAAGCACTGGTCACCGGCACATCCCGGAGGTGGTCGGCCAGTCGTTAGACCGTCGTAGGCAGGGAGTAGCAAGAGTGGCGCTGGTGGCTCGCAGTTGAGTCCCGCAAAGCACTATCATGCGATGGTGATGATAATTAGGCTGCCATAAGTCGGGTGTACGTGGCCTGCATTAGGGTAGCCGAGCACATGCACACGATGGTGTGCAGGGGTCGGGAACGTACCGTAGGGATTAGGGGCGGAGCTCAGTAGGATGCGATAGAGGAAAGACTGTCGATGATGGCCACAGGATCGTGAAGACGAGAGGGATGAAAGTGTGATGGTGGCTTGTAACTTTCGGCTTTGTCGACGCAGGCGGTGGGTCTCGTAGTGCTCGACGGAGACGGGGCAGCAGGTAGTTGCGGTGTGTTGGTTCCGGTGAAGGTAGGGGATTCGGGATGAGGCGCGGTATTGTCGAGGGGAAGGTGGTGTGAGGTTGTTCATTGGTCACAATTGTGGTGACGGCGGTGGTGTTCCTTGTGGGTGATTGGTGAAGGAAGGCTCGGGCTAGGGTTTTCATGTGTGTATCATATATATGCACATGAGGAAGGAATCCTAGGTCCGAGCTCTCTAGCCTAGTGGTATTAGAGCGGACATCCGAGGGGCCGGCAAGGTTCGAGCCCCCCAATTGTGTGTGTGAGTGTGATTTCAAAAAAAAAAGGAAGGAATCCTAGTGGGCTTGCTTGGGTTTTTTGCCGAGTGAGCTTAGCGCTTGGGATGGGCTTGGGGTTTGCTCGGCTGATGTGGGGCTGGGCTCCCCTTTCTCATTTGTTTTCCTTTTTCTTATTTGTTTTTCCTTATAGCAAGATATATATATATATCCTCATATATACTAATATATATATACATATATATCCATTCATATGCGTGTATATATATATATATATATATATATATATATATATATATATATATATATATATATATATATATATATAATAACCAAAGAAAATCTTAATAATATTTTCCTTGTGCATGGTAAAATATGTATATGTATATAATCTACTTGACAATGGATTATAAAATACGAATAATAAAGGTATTATTTAAACATAATAATAATAATAATAATAATAATAATAATAATAATAATAATAATAATAATAATAACACTAACAAACTAAAATAACCAATAAGAAGGTTTAGTATAGGGTGCCACATTATACCTCTAATTTAACTGCTCCAATAATCGTACAATAATCTAAAATGCTATTTAATATTACCTATAATTTACATATAATAAATATTTAGAAATTAGTCGTCAAATCCTAAAATAAATAAGAAATATGTGTACACACATAAAATATGTCTACATGGCCGTCCTTGGTCTCACTATATGCCTACTTAGGCTTAGATTCGGTTCGGGCCCAGTTCGGACCAAATTAGTACAACCTAGTCACCTAAAAGTCAATATTCAAATTAATAAATACATAATTCACCGGTGAGGTTTAAGTCGCAACTTGGTCTGGTTTTTCTAGTTAGAACACACTTATGGACAGGTCTCCCTCACCATGGCTAAAATACTAGTCAAAGCACGCCACTGCACTACCCGTGCCACGATTTCTAGTCACCTTGTACTCAAATTCCTAACCATGACTAAAATCATCTACGTTAATAATTAACTAAATAATTATTTATAACCTTCTAAAAATCACCATTTAAATCAAAAATAATAATAAAAAATATTTTAAAATTTCTGGGAATGGGAGCTACAATGCGTAGCATTACCTATCGTAGTTTAAGCTTCTTACATAGAACTGCCTATGAAATACATGTTATTCTATTTTTTATATTTCTTCAATGTTTGTTTCTTATGCATGAATTGCGGGGAGCTTCTATCTTTGCAATTATTTTGCTATGTAACAACGGAGAAAAAATAGGATCTAACATCTATTGCAGGATACAATTTTTTTTGGATACAGTACCATACAAGCTGAACAAGTACATTACAATTTTGATTTTTTTCGAATTAAAAGAACAAGATGTTATATCGGTCAAGGTTTGTCAATTATCAAAATGGGAGAGATTGTTGGCCCATTAGTCATGGTCAAACCTGATTTTAATAATTGATCTAATCCTGTCGCGATATAAGGGCTACTTGGACAATTGCTAAAGATCTGCTACTGCTATCGTTCAAGACTGAAGCCATTTTACCACACGAGTCTGTATTTCAATATTCAATATATTTTTTTGTATTTTATTGAGTATAGGAATACAATGTACACTGAGTCGTACTGGCAAATAGGCTATCATAAAATATTTTTAAAATATCCTTTGTTTTGAAAATAGCCCATTTTATAAAAAGCTCCTAAACTGCTTAAACTTTTCAAAAAGCCCAAAATTTGATTTGCAAAAATCCAAAAAATCAAACTCTGGACCCTAGAAGAATTCGGCCCAAATTCTGCCCGAGTTCGGTTAGTGTCCATTGGATTTTGAACTTGGTCATCCCGCAGTTACGGATGCAACGACTATTTTCCGAGATTCTCTCAAAGAATTTTGCCTGAATTCTGTCTTTGAAAAAACTATAAATAGAGAATAATTTTTTCTCATTTCAACACACCTCTATTTATTCTCTGTAAGCTTAATACGTTCTGCCAAAGTGTTCTAAGCTCTTTTATTTTTAAATCTCAAGCTAGTTTCAATCCTCTAGTCTATTTGTCAGTACAGTATGGTCTAAAAGTTTCAGAGTGATTATAATCGGAGGCTTGATTGAAGAAAGACACTTTACAATTGAAGTTGGTCAAGTACTTCAGATCAAAGCTCGCGTTGTAGAAGTTGTAATGATTTCAGATGAAAACTTGCAGTATTTTTCTATAGTAAATTTCAACTGAAAGCTAGAGTTCTTCCGACTGGAATAGTCCTCACAAGGGAAAAACAATATATATCCTTGTGTTTGCTTTTGCTCTCTGCTATCTAATTTTTTATTACTTGTGTATATATTCTGTGATCTTACTGCTAATAATTTTTTATTAGCTAAATTTCTGCTGCCTAGTCTATTCACCCTCCTCTAAATTATAATGCTTTATATTTGTTCCTACATATTGTGCCCTTCAAGTGCTACAAAATTTGACTAAAGTAAAAAATGTAGCACTGAAATCTCTCCCACTGTGGATGTTCTAAGTTCTTGACCTCTTCATCCATATTCTCCACAACACATATTAGCGATCATATAAACTTCATTTATTTAATATACGAATATTGACTGTGACTATAAGTACTGTAGAGATCGTGAGCCTAGATATGACCCGTGATATAAATTACTCACTAATTTTGTATTATTCATCCAAATCTTTCAGTCCAACAAATATATTCATCCAAATACCAGTAATATGAATATTATTCATCCATTTTTGTTTTCTTTCTTAGCATGCCGACGACTGATGCTAAAGAAACTAATTCGAAAGAGGAATTTAGAAAGAGGAGAAGACTTACCTAATCGACGGAGCACGGAGGTGGATGGGCGCTGATGGAGCACCGGAGTTGGAGGCCGGGATGCTGATGGAGCACCAGAGGTAGAGGGGGCGCCGGACGGGGAGTGAGCCGTCAAATAGTAGAGGGATTTGGGGAGGGATTCGAAACTCTCGATACAGGGACTTAATTTTGGTGGGGATTCAAAAATAGGGGAGAGAGAGGAAAATCGATCGACTGTTATTAATACCTTTTTAGTGACGTCCGCTAAACTTCGTTGTTCTTAAAACTTTAGTGATGTTACAATAATACGTTGCTAAACAGTGCTAGTATTAAAATTTAGAGACGTGGAACAACTTATAGTGACATTATTTTTGTGGTACCTAACAATAGTTGATACTCATCATAATTCATCGCAGTCAATGACTTATTGC
>JANAVB010035017.1:14966627-14974127 GCA_029216955.1 Iris pallida
ACATGTATATATACTAGTATATACAAAAATTGACTATTTCTTGAAAAAATAAACAAACATGACAACTAGGCCTTGAATATATATATATATATATATATATATTGGAGGCCTCTGATAATTTCGTTAATTTGACTTATTTTGGTAATGACAATAGAGACATGTATGTATACTAGTATATACAAAAAATTGACTATTTCTTGAAAAATAAACAACAGACAACTAGGCCTGATCCATGCATGCCCATCAGAGAGAAGGTGTAAGTAATATATATATATATATATATATATATCTATATATATATATATATATATATATATATATAATATATATATATATATATTAGCTCATACAACATTACATAATTACTTATTTAGCACAATCTATATATATATATATATATATTATATTATATATATATATCTATTATATATTATATATATATATATATATATATATACATAAAAAGTTCAAATTCTCTCCTATTATTAATATAATTTTTAATTAATCCGTACATATTCAAAATATAATCATTTCAAATTAAAATCCATTCATAAGCTAAACTAAATCAATTAAGTGATACTCTTATCTATTTAGATTATTTTTATTTAATTAGGTTTAAACTAAAAGTAATTTTTTTTCCCCTTCATTTGGAAGTTCAAAAATGTTATCTTATCATTAATATAATTTTTAAATCATTTTAAATAATCTAAGTAATATTTATTTAAAATTTATCTTATGATTATATCTAAGTAATGTAATCTTAGTTTAAAAGAGTTATCTTATCATTAATTTAAATAATCTTAGTTGATAAGGAGTATTATTAATTTAAATAATGTAACATACGTAACTATTGGCCTAATAGTTTAAACTAGAAAGAGAATAGAGAATGTTGAAAGGTTAATAATTTTTAGTCATTAATGCTATGATTGTATTGGGTTTAAAAAAAATAAAAAAACAATCCAGTAAATTTAATAAGTTAAACTTATGTTTGTGTCAAGATAATAAATTGATAGAACCGATATATCAATCCAATAAATTTAATAAGTTAAATTTGTTTGTGTAAAGATAATATAGATTACATTAGACAGAGATGAAGAACTAAATATGCGACAACATATCTTTTCTTCTTTAATAAGATAACAATTAGATACATAACATATGTTTTCTTTTTCTTCTTTAATTAAGATAACAAGTAGATACATAACATATGTTTTCTTCTTTAGCTAATATCACTGAAATATTTATCATTTTTATTCAAAAAAATTATCTCTGCCATACAGTTATATACATGTTGAACTGAACAAAATTGCAGGCATACTAATTTGACATGCATACTAATTTGATTTGACATCATTAATTTCAAGCAGTAATATACGTGTGAGAGAGATATAGTATTACCCTTCAACATAAGCGTGTATATATATATATAGACAAAACTTGGACTAGGAGAGGCCCAGGCTGCCCTCTCCCCGCGAGGCTCCCTCGTCTAGGACTGCTCCGGCAGGGCCGTCGGGTTTAGTCCCCCCTCCTCCTCCTTCCGTATGTCACCGTCCCCGTCATCTCGGCCCCTTTAGCGGTTGTCTCCGTGGCCCCCGGATCTCCTCGTGCTTCTCGGACTGCCACCCGATCCTCCGACAGCTCCCTCTTCCTCCCCCCACCTTCGGCTGTTATGAGGCCGGCTCTCGTTGCTCCAACCCCACCTCCGGTTTGGGGATGATCGAGCTCACGACCCCCCTCTTTTCCTTGTTTTTCCTCGCTCCTCTAGGTTCTCACTGCGGGATTCTCCTACCCTCTGTCGCAGCATTGGTCGATGCGGTCATCATCCCCGCGGTCCGGTAGTTAGCATGCGGTCTGTCGCCCCCCTCGGTGTAGCTCCTGTTGTGGCCTCGGGAGCAGATCCAGCTATGGCCTCGGTCCCCTAACTGGCCCAGTCCTCGATGGGGGACGTAATTCAAATTTTAGAATCTTTGGGTCCCTCAGGTCCCACGCCCCTTGACTCTTCAGGCGGGAGATCGTCTCCAGCTGGCTGCTGTCCTGGGCTTTGCCACGTGTGGCGCCCTACCCCTCTTCAGCTGGGAGGCACATATGCGGGCGGGGAGCTCGCACCCGTGCCCTCCTGTGGTTGGCGCCTGCGCGCACCCTGTAGTAGGCACCTACATGCGCCCGGAGTTTCTTTAGGCTGGCGCCCCCACACACCCTGGGACCTCTCCTGTCGGTGCCCTTTTGAGTGTCCAGCTCCCCACTTGTGCCCATGTCAGTGTCCTTTTGGGCGACCAGCTTACAGCGAACGGAGAGCTCCTTCACTCTGATCAGGGATGCGCATGCTCGTCCCTCCTGGCGGTGCCAGTTTGCAGCTCGCTCTCGACTGTGCGCCCCGTGCCCCCCCGGGACCTTCCTGTCGATCTGTTGGCGTTCGTGCCATTTCTCTTGCCCTCGGACTCCGATGGCATTCGCCCTTCGAATCACCTTCGTTCCCTGGCGTCCTTTCCGTCTGTTACGGATTGAGCCACCACGTCCGGCATAGCATTCGTCCGACAGCGGCGCGTTCCTCCATCGTATTTCCTCCGACGGCCCTCGTCCGAGCTGCCACTATGTCGTACGCCGATATATTCAGGCCGGTTCGGATAGTCACCACCTTCTTCCCTTCGTTGGAAGTCGCCCTTCGGGACATTGATTACCCTACCCTCCCCAAAGTCCAGGATATTCTTATGCCTTTCACCCAGGCAGATCTCTTCATTGTCCACATCTTTCCAGCACACTTTTGTCCTTAAATTCTCAAGCGGCTGTCCGAAACAGACGAAAGTCCAGGAAGTCATCACCAGTTGGGGTCTCTCCTCAGGATACAGTATGGTGTAGGACCGTTGAGCACCTCTAGAGGGGGTGAATAGAGTGTGTGCATGTGCAGCGAAAATAATCACCAATTAAAAATATTAAGCAGTTATATATTATGGAAGATAAAAGACGCTAAATAAAATACGGTAAAGTAAGGGTCAAGAATTCAAACTCACTGAACACCACGACGCATACTAGTTTTCCTCTGAGAGGACTAGTCCAGTCGCGAGTACGCTTGCTCGCTGTTAATCTACTATGGCACAAGCTTTAACTGAGCACTTGCAACTCTTATAACACAGTGCTTGATGACAAGTGTACGACCGACTTCACAATACCGTGCTTGGTGACAAGTGCATGACCGACTCCAGAAGGCAATTGGAAAACTAGAATATTTTCTGAATACAGCCTCTGATACAACTCTTCAACACCAAACTCTAGATTAAACAGAAACTGTACTGGCTTGGCTAAGAGTCGTAAAGGCTTAGATATGAAAGTAAAAAGCTCAGAATACTTTAGATAGAGAAGAGAAGAGATGAAATTGGATGATTGAAATGAATGGTAATCTCAACTCTATTTGTAGTGTTTTGGGGGGGCCGAAATCGGGCAGAGTTCGGATGCTAGAATTTTGCATACGAACGTTGCATGCAGATTCAGTGGGAACTGTATTTCGAATTTACCCAGACGGAACTCGTATCAAACTTGGACCAAACTCGGACCGAACTCAGTCGGACTTCGGTCAGAGTTCTGCTGGGTCAGAACAGTAAGGAATGGGCCAAATTTGCATAGGCTTTGGGCTTTTTGGAATTGTAAATTTTTGAGATACGTAGGTAGGCTTATTTTTGTTTGTGGACTGAGAAAAACCTAAGCCAGTACCGATCCGATCAATCTCACATTTTTTCTATACTTAATAAAAGAAAAAATACAGAATAAATATGAAAACTAATAGCCCATTTGATGATGCCTTTCTTCTGACATTTGAGCAGACTCATTTTTTCTTGACGACAATCGTCAATAGATAAACAGATCTGAAAATCTGAAAACCTAAACGGAACCCCCGATGCGAGGCCCCAGATAGGTCGTTAGGCGATTCAGAGAAATCTTCTTGTGTTAACCCATCTTTGGCCCATCAATAATTCTTCATTGCATATGTCCTGGTTTGATCATGCTTACTGCTTGTCTGCAAGTACATGTTAGATGAAACAAAACAATATGATGTAGTATGATACAAGCATAACAATATGATATAGACCATTTAGGATAATGCTAAGTTTATAGGACAATGCTAAGTTTAAGTAGCAACATAATAGTAATTACATGAATATTAGTGACATCACTAGTTAAACTTAATTGATTAGCCATATTCAAAAACATGATATAATCATTGGGCTAACAGGTGGCTCCCATGGACCCAAAATACATGTTCCTACACCTGTCATCGGTCAGCGACCACAAGAATGTCTGGAGCAGAGGCACCAGCAAAATCGACTCACGCACCATCAAAATTGTCAAATGGACTCCGGACTTCAACCCGAAGGTTGATTCCGAGATCGTTTCTGCGTGGGTCACCCTACAGAAACTCCCCCTCATATGCTTCACCCCAGCGGCTTTGAGAAGGATCGCCAACACCTTCAGGACGTACGTGGCCATGACTGAAGAGACGTGAAACCTAACTAAAGTCAACTATGCCAAAATCTGTATAGAACTTGACTTATCGAAGGATCTTCCCAAATATATCCAAATCTTGCTTGGCCATAAGACTTACACTCAACAGATCATTTATGACAACAACATTATCTACTACAAACATTATCCTATGCGGGGCCACGCCACCGAATACTGCTTTCGTGCGTACCAAGAATTCAAGAAGAAAGTCAGCCGAAAGAACGACCCATCTCAACCAAACAGGATCCCTCAACAGTCCCATCAATCCCCCCTCTTCCCTTACCTAATTCTCACATTCAGTTTGAAGCAAGCTCAGGAAACACTCAATCCCAACCCCAAAAACAAACCTCCACCGACAATGCTATCACGCCAATCTCTTCACCAATCCTCAATCTCAACAACAAATTCGACATCCTAGCACTCCCCCTCCCAAACGAATCTCTGGATGTAGTCATCTCCGACACGCACAATCCAGAAGAAGTGCAGGAGGATAGTGATGTTCAGGAAAGAGATGTCGTTCCTATCATACCATAGACCCACTTAGAACCAGAGGAGGAAGTAGTTTCTAACCTTCATGTTTCGAAAGCACCGCCTGGCTCCCAGTCTGAGATCGAAATTCGTACTGATGCGCTAGCCAATATTGGTCAAGCCCCGGTGGTTAGGATGTAGCAAGCCATCGAGGCTGTCTTACACTGTACAAACAACTACTTTGGAGCCCTGGCTAAAATAGTTGGAGAGGTATATTTGCACTCGACTGAGGATGCAGCTGATCAATACTAGGGCAGAAACTCCAAGACGGTCGACAAGGTATATGCCACCTCCAAGAAATCAAAAAACACATGCTCATCAAAGGGAACGACTATGACCACTCGGTCAGGCACAAAACTCACAAAAACCCCTCTTCCTAGTAAGTTAAATGCTTAACATCCTCTTATGGAATGTTAGGGGCCTCACGAACAAATCCACATTGAGAAGACTGATCTTTCTCAAGGAAACTCATAAAATCGATATCCTCGTCATCATCGAACCAAAAATCCTTCCAAACAAACTCAGGTCCATCCAGCTGTAGCTTGGCTTCTCTTCGGCCATCGTCGGATGCCATGACATCTGGATCCTTTTTGGGGCCGACGTCAAGTGCAGCATCACCCACGACTCGAGACAGGCCCTCTCGTGTTGGGTGGAACACCCTATGCTTCATTCTCGCTCCCTCTTGTCTGTCGTACATGGCAATTGCGATATACCTGAACGAAGACATATGTGGGAGGTCCTACTGCATACCCACCAAAACCATAACAATCTTCCTTGGCTCTGCATTGGTGATTTCAATGCTATTACCTGCAGAGAGGAGAAGTCAAGTGGTCGACCACCTCTCATGGTATCTACTAATGACTTCACCAACTTCATATTTTGTGCTCAATTGTCTACCCTTCAATACACAGGCAGCCCCTTCGCTTGGTACAATATGCAAGAAGGCGGCCGTAGACAATACTCTCAGCTTGACCGTGCCCTCATCAACCCAAAGTGGCTAGATCAGGAGATCATCTCCAACCTCTCGCACCTCAATACTACTGAGTCGGATCACTCCCCTCTTCTCCTGGAGATTAGCAGCAAATCAAATCAAGAAAAGCTTTCGCTTCCTTGACTTTTGGATCCACCACCCCCAGTTCAAGAACATTGTTGCCACTGTTTGGAACGACAAGAAAACCCTTCAGCCCCTTGCCCGAGTCACGAACAAACTCAAAAACACCAAGAAAGTCGTCAATGATTGGAGTATGGAAGCGTTCGGGGACATTTTTCAGGCAGTTCGCACTGCTGAAGATGATGTTACCCGCGCAGAAGGACTCTTTGCCAGTGACAGATCTTCGGCAGTTCGTGCGTCCCTGAACCTCACCATAGTGCTGCTGAAATTTCGTATTAAAATCGAGACAGAATTTTGGAAGCAGAAAGCTAGACTGAAATGGGATAGCGATGGAGATAGAAATACTAGCTATTTTTATTCCTGCGTCAAGAGGCACAGACAGAAGCTCAACCTCCTCCAGATCGCTAATAAGAATGGGGACATTATCAAAGATCAAAGGGGCTTCCAACTGGCGGCAACAGATTTCTATTCACAGTAGTTCACCAAAGCTGGTATCACCAAAGACGAGGATTTTCTTGCGACGATCCCCCGCCTGATTGATGACAAAGACAACATTCAGATGGAGCTTATCCCTTCTGAACAGGAAGTCAGAGATGTTGTGTGGGCCATTGACGAACAAAGTGCCCAGGGACCAGACGGGTTCACTGGTGTGTTCTTCTGATCGTGCTGGGACATCATTAAGTCGGATATGCACGAGGCGGTCGTCGTCTTTTTTCAAGAAGTAAGGTTCCCCAGATCGATCTCCTGTGCTAACCTGATTCTTATCCCCAAATAGGACAATCCGAATACCTTCAAAGACTTCTGTCCTATAAGCTTGTGTAACTTCACCAACAAAATTATCTCCAAGATTATTGTCAACCGCATGACCGAGATCCTCCACAGAATTATTTCAGAAGAATAGAACAATTTTGTTCACGGTCGAAACATCTTAGACAATATTTTGATGGCACATGAAATGATCTGTCATGCCCCACTCCTAAAACATATGGGATTAGGGCATAACCTGTCCAGCTAATACGACCTAGAGTGAGACACCCAATTTAATGGACTCACATAGGTGTACTATGCTGTAATTGTAACTATACTACACTGGCAGAAGGTAATATCTAAATCTCATCCACAAGAACAAAGAAAGAAATGCTGAAATATAAAACTAGAAATACATGGAGTCTGAATAAAATACAACTAAATAGTCTGGTGGATATAAACCCATGGAGTACAACACTGAATGAAAATACTGAAAGCAGAAAGATAACTAGTCATGAGCATCGACTAACTAAATAATGATGCTCATAACCTAAACAGTATCATACCATGAGTCAATGGAACTCCTCAGGAAACACCTCATCGTCTTCTGCAGCAAGTCC